>WOVY01000812.1:0-182500 GCA_013436015.1 Rhipicephalus annulatus | reverse complement strand
CTTTAAAATTAGCACTTTGTTACGAGGCGGACGTAAATAATGCCGCACATGACTTCCATCATCATGATCATCATCTGAGGACGTGTCATTTATCTTCGTTGTCTATTCGTCACGTGATACCAAATTTAATATATGTGGAGCTAGCGAAACTGCCGTGAGCACGCCTTGAACGTAGCATGTGGTCATGTTTTACATGACATGCATATCATGATTATCATGTTTGGCCATGTTATTTACCTTCGTCGTCTATTCATGTCACGTGATAGCAAATTTGATATATTTGGAGCTAGCGAAACGGCCGCAAGCCCGGTGTGAGTGTATATCACGTAGTCATGTTTTACATAACACGCGTATCATGATTATCATGTTTGGACGTGTCATGTACTTTCGTTGTCAATTCGCGTCACGTAATACCAAATTTGGCATATGTGAAGCTAGCGAAACAACCGCGAGCGCACTTTGAGCGTGGCCTGTAGTTATGACGTACACGACACGCATGTCATGATTTCCACGTTAGCCCCGCCGCGGTGGTCTAGTGGCTAAGGTACTCGGCTGCTGACCCGCAGGGCGCGGGTTCAAATCCCGGCTGCGGCGGCTGCATTTCCGATGGAGGCGGAAATGTTGTAGGCCCGTGTGCTCAGATTTGCGTGCACGTTAAAGAACCCCAGGTGGTCTAAATTTCCGGAGCCCTCCACTACGGCGTCTCTCATAATCATATAGTGGTTTTGGGACGTTAAACCCCACATAACAAATCAAATCAATGATTTCCACGTTAGGGTCTGTCACTTATGTTTGCCATGCAGTCATGTCATACCATACCAGTATTGCAACATGTCATGTGAACGAAACCACCGCAAGAGCAGCAAGACCATGAAATGTAAATTATGGCATTCATGACATGATTTTCATGTTATGACTAGTCAGTTATGCTCGTCATACAGTCATGTTATACCATACAAATTTTGATATTGATACCATTATTCAAACGGCCTCGCCACTTAGTTCTTAAAATCTCGTGAACAATGTCAGCACTAAGCGCTAAAGCCCATCAAGATATCGCGCTTCTTGGCTGCACGCTGTTATCGCCGCTTGCACAGTTGTAAACACACAAAATGAAGTGTGATAAGTTGAGTGTGTACAATATTCATGCGAAACAAAGAAGAACGGATCGTCGGCGGCCTGGCAAGGCAGTGCAGGAGGCAAATCACGTTTGGTATTTCACGTATATGGACCATTCGAAAGAGTGTACGCTGTTCACGTCAAGGGAACTACTGTCTGCGTCACAGAAGTTCACAAAAAGGACAAGATATATCAAAAGAGCATATTGCGCTCTTTTTTGTATTTTGGGAGCATGGTGAGCGGCCCTTTGATGATGGTAGCTGTCGAAGGAAGTCTGCACACTTGAAGGAATCCTATAGCTCACTCACGTCTTCAACCATCCAAGGGACCAGTGTCACTGCTTGTCGACAAATAGTCACGACTGCGCCTCATGCATGCGCGAAGGGTTGCAGTGCGGCTGGTCACACGGCTCTCGAGGAAGAGGGACTTGAACAGAACACATGGCACGTATACGAAATAATCACGTTAGACCGCTCACACAACAAGAAATCTGACAAGTGCAGTACCCGACTGCACTTGCGTGCTGAAGTGACGTTTTGATCAGATCGACATGTGCATCAAGGCAGCATTCGTAAGGTGCGAAATAAAGTTTGCACTCTTGTGGAGTGGCTGTGAAGTAGTGAAAATAAAAGAAAAGCAGTTGATTTGGTGGATGATAGAGATACGCAAGCTTTAATGATGACTTCTGCTACTGTCATGCTGGCATTTTTCTTACGCGTTAAAAAAAAAAAAACGCCCGGCCTGCACTAAACGCGCAGCACTGTCACAGCGAAAGCTAGAAGCGCCGCCTTTAAGAGCCTTTTTTTGAACATCTTTCGGTAGCTGCTGCAAGCACACTTGCAGGGTACCCAATACGTCACTAATCATTGTGTAGTAGCCACAAATTCGCGATTCCGTACTTCGTCATCCTTCGGAGAAGCGTGGTACCTGCTGCACACTTGCAAGGAACGTAGTGCAATTTTTGTGTGCTGTGGCTGATGGCGATGAATAATTGTGCCAGAAGCTTTTGTAATCCCCGCAACCCCCCACAGTAGATATGTGCCACAGATAATAGGCTCATGTACATGACGCTATCTGCGATGATCACTATAGCGTCGGGGTCGCCATTTTGAGGAACCGTCGTTTGTTCACGCCCTCACGTTTTCCGTGTTTCGGCGTGGAGGAAGTGTTCCGGAGGTCCCTAAACATCCAAGCTGCTGTGCAGATTTTGAATACAGCACGTGAAGTGAATTTTATGCGATAGCACCGAGCGCGCGGACTTTCAAAATGGCCATGGTGTTGCCCTCTTGCGGATCAAGGCTCAGTGCATACTCCCTTTAGGTAAACAAGGTCAAACTTTTGTATAGGGTTGGAACATTCGGCGACCCACTTGGGTGCGCAATTTGCATGTTCTGACACCTGGTTGTTCCTTTGCTGTAAATAACGCATTATTACTCAAATTAACGCGATTCCTTTCTCGATATTAAGCCTGCCTAGGGCCAATTTGCAAATGTGTTCGAAGCGCCGGCATGTCTCAGTGGTGGAATACTGCGCTGGCGCACAGGCGAGCCGGGTTCGTATCCTATTGCGTCCTTGGTGTTTTTTATTTACCGACTTTTTTTTTCTTATTTAGTGCAATAATAGTTACGGACACCAGCGGCGGCGGCGGCGGTGGCGGGAAACTAGGGCACGCAAGTGACCCGTGTTGTGATCTCATAACAGCTTTCGTTGTAAAATTCGTCTGATATGAAGGTGCGCTGAGCGTAAAGTTGTCCGCGGCCTGCTTTCAGACATACTACAGCGATTTGCACATTTTCTCACCAGTTGCTCATCCAGGCGATAAGCCGTCGCCCGAAGGGTTTGCGCAAAAAGCTCCCATCGACCACCCAATAGTTCTTGTAAGGCTAAGGATAGCGAGGGTTTTTCGAACTTCAGCCAGGCACAAGTGATGGTGGCATGAACAGCCTAATGATTCCAGGGTGGAACCATCGTTGGTATTTTTCCTCTGCAGAATGTACACGGATCAAGCACACTAACAATGAGGCATTACTAGGCGAAGTTTAACACACATGTCTCGAAAAAAAAAAGAAAAAGAAACGCTTCTAGACACCATAACTGTTAAATGTGCACAACATTATGGCTTCGAAAATGCGAATCATAGTGCATACACCGTTCGAGCCTCTACGATAGCTCATTCCTTATTCGGAGTCCTTGACGAGAAAAACAACTTTTTCTAAATATGGCATAAGCTTCATTTCGCTGGTCTTCGTTTCCGATATACCTCCTTTCCCCACCAATATTGTCCTTTCTATCCAGCTGACTCATTGAGGTCCAAGCGGCAAGAAGTGGAATTGCTGTCACGCGCTTTCACTGAAATGAAGTCGGGTACCCGAGCGATGGAGTTACGCCTATAAATTGGGCAGACGACGTTCTGGCGGCCTGGTTTTTCCCTTTCTGTAGAGTCTCCTCCCCCCCCCCCCTTTTTTTTTTCTTCTGCTCCCGAATGGGATCAGTATCGATTCGGGCTGCATAAACACTGCGCGACAACGCACGCACAGGCTCGGCGTAAATGACGTTGTCTAGCGGCTCAATTCGTTTACTCTGTGAGCAGACCTTGGCAGATATTGTTCCACAAAAAGCCATCTTCTGGAGGCCTTAGCTTTTGCAAGGAACTTTGTTCAATTTTTGTGTGCTGTGGCTGACTACGATGAAAAGTTATGCCAGAAGCTTCTGCAATTCCCACAACCCCCCACAGTGGATATGCGCCACAGTGAATATGGGGCACCCTGTTGTGTTTTACTGTTGCAGTTCGGGTGGTCACCGTTTCATTTTACATATTTAGCCGCACTTGCGCAGAGAGCGTCTGCATGGGAGAGGCTAATTGTTGCGCGCGGGCGTTCTCTACACAGTATTGAGCACTGTTGTGTGCGAGAGTACATTACATGTTCAGGTTGAACTTATCACTTCACTTACTTCTGACCCTTTGATTGACCGATTGGGTTGCGCCCAAAGGTCGGTTTCGAGAAAAGGAACAGACAGAAGTGGGGTTGCCTGGTCAAATCACCAGCAGAGCATGGACCGCCAGACTGGGTGAGGGATTTTGCAAGGCCAAAGACGCTTCTGTTCTCACTGAAAGCCGTGTGATCACTGCAGCCATGAGTGGCAGCAGGCAGGAGGGCATAAACGCACTCAGGTCTTCGAAGCGGGCGACGGTCGCGGTGGTGGCCCGGACCTCCACCGTCACCCCTCTCTTGCACCGTGCGCCGCCCCTCGTGCCTGGCCTCTAAAATTTGCGCGCAGCACACCGGCCTGACACGCGCGCGG
Organism: Rhipicephalus annulatus; assembly: GCA_013436015.1. Classification (NCBI taxonomy): domain Eukaryota; kingdom Metazoa; phylum Arthropoda; class Arachnida; order Ixodida; family Ixodidae; genus Rhipicephalus; species Rhipicephalus annulatus. Next base: position 178,078 of record WOVY01000812.1, on the reverse strand, counting down.
CTCGCTCCCTTGTCCTGCAGGCGCTGCAGTGCGACGGCGTTTTGCTCACCGTGGCTGCGTGGCGTCGACGCCTGCTGCCGCTGGCGAGTCGGGCGTACTGCGGGGCTGCGCCGCTCGCGGGCGCCCCGAAACGCGTTGCAAGCGCTGCTCGATCTCCGGCGTGGTGACTCGCTGCTGCTGCGAGGTGAGGCCTAACCAACAGGCGGACATGGCGGTTTGGCCAGCCGGGCACCTCGACGCTAGCGACGCCCTGGTGGCGGCGGCGGCGCCCAGCAGCAGCGCCTACAAAGGAATATCGAATTTTCCCTCTTGCTGTACGGGAGAGGGTCCACTGCGAGGGGCTTTTCTTTCCGGCCCGAGGGGAAGAAGGGCGCGCGCCCGGCGCCGACGATCGTGATCAGCTGGCCTCTCTCCCGTACCTGTTGACAGGGCGCACGGCCGTTGCGTGATCGGGTGCTTGCCACACGCACGCATTATGTACACAGCCGACCAGAGTTCATTTGCGGGTGCTGGAGTGAGTGACTGACGTGCCGCTTATCGTTCACCATTTACGAAAGCGCCATCTCTGCTTGGAGGGATCACAGCAACTCTATGTAGTTCTCCGTTTGTGGAAAGGGAAGCTGCGGTTTCGACAAACACCTTGTCTGATTACTTGGCATTATTCAACATGCAAAAAAAAACAGCTTTAAGGGGAGAATAAATGTTGTTTAAGGTGCAGTTCAAGAAATATTGTTCAGGACGTGAGTTTCCAGAGCACTGCAAGTTTGCCTCCATTGTAATAAAATGTCAGCTGCTTTAACTATATATATGACAGTTTTTTTTGCTCAAGGAGGTCCTGGCGAGGTTATCAGAGTGCAGTCGGGGACATCATAGAACAGAATTCTTTAATTATGAATTTTCTTCATTATGTTTTTTATTATAATTGTTTTTCGCTGGCACTTGCTCCTCGTGATCACCACGAGAGGACCGCTGTTGCTTTTATTTATCACTTGAGCAGTTGTTAATGCCTGATTTCGCCCCACCGCGGTGGTCTAGTGGCTAAAGTACTCGGATGTTGACCTGCACGTCGCGGGATCAAATCCCGACTGCGGCGGCTGCATTTTCAATGGAGGCGGAAATGCTGTAGGCCGTGTGCTCAGATTTGAGTGCACGTTAAAGAACCCCAGTTGGTCGAAATTTCCGGAGTCCTTTGCTACGGCGTTTCTCATGATCATATGATGGTTTTGAGACGTTAAGCCCCACTTATCAATCAATTAATGCCTAGTTTTAAGATGCGTTTTTCTTTAATGATATCTTACGAGCAAACGTTTTCGGTGCCTGCTTCCTGTGACGTCGTCTGTCACGCTGCATGGTCGCACAAGCACCAACATTTCTGCATGGTTGTGCAACTGAAAGCGAAGCTGTATAGTCCCAGCCACTGTGGAAAATCAGCTCCGGTGCTCCGGTGAATGAAACCTGTTTATGCAAACGGTCTTCCACTACACCGCCTCATCGTTCCCTCTGTACCAGATATTCCTTCTATAGGCATGAATTCCCGTCAGTCAGTACCGCAAAAGTACTCTCACCAATACAACAGATGTCTAGGTTAACGCTGGTCGTTGAATCATTGTCGTAGATCTTTGCTTACTATGTCATACAATGCCGGTTAATTTGGCCGGCATAGAGTTTTCGCATTTCAGGAATATTCTACGGGCAAAGGGCGTAGTTGTATGCCACTGACCCTGGCGAGTTGGAACGTTCACTTCCTGCAGCGGCTGCGTCACCTAATTCTGCGTTGGCATGGTTACTGTGATATGGGCGTACGTGTGCATTCCGCTTTTGCAATATTATTACGATAGTTATCGTACAAACCATGACGGCATGTTTGTGATGCCGTCGGGCTGTCACAGTATCGACGGAGCATGCGCGATCCCCTTCTTCAGGGTCATAGGTATCTGGAAACGCGCGTTTAGCGGCAAAAGCAGTGAAGCCCCAAGTGGACGTCTCGTCACCCTCCGCTAATCGGAAAGTCTTGAGCGGTGCAGCATCTGGTGGTCGATATTGTCCGGAGCCATGTACTGATGTATCTCATAGAATGAGTCGCTTCGGGACGTCAAACCCCATAAACGTGCCCGACACCCAGGCTTGAACATGCGCCGAGGTGTGTTTTGTACAGAGGTGCAGCAAAAGAACACTAGAGCTTGTGCGCACACGACTCTATCGCCTGGAGTAGTACTTTGACAAGCACAAAAATCGCACAGTATACGGTCCTGTAGCAATTCACATTCATAGAAATGCGTCTGTCGCGGTTATGATGGAACCCGCAACGTTCAGCTCAGCGTCGGAGCAGCATACCCACTATAGCGTGACGCAGACTTGAACATCAAAATAAATCTACAATATAGTCCTTTTACAGGGCACTCAGGGCAGTTTTCCGTAAGTCTCATCTCGTGCGTCAGCAGGTGCGACTCCCACGACGCCAAAGTTCCCCGTCTCAAGGCAGGCCTTTTGTGTGCCGCATGCAGGGTTATACTATGGTCGAAATTTGTTATATTGGAGCTGTATTAAACACCGGGAAGAGAATAGACACGCAGCCTTGAAGTTGGCGAAGAAGCGGTGAGCATATTCCAATATTATTTATACAAAGCAGATGTTTCCAAGTAGCGGGCTTATAATAGCATTTCTACAGCTCTTCTTTCCCTATGTCCGTGTTTTTTTCGTGCAATTTACCTGATAATGGAATACCAATTTGTCGAGCAGTTCGTTTTTCTTAACATATATTGGCTGTATCGTTTACTTACAGCAGCCAGAGCCCACTAGATTAGTGGGGTCAAATCTCTCCTCCATAGTAAATTGCCAGTCTGTCCTTTGATGCCTCTATTATGCCATGGCTTGGCTTCAGGTTGGTGGTGATTTCAACCCTGTCGTATTCCTTACCGCATGGGTGTCATACCTCTGAATTCATTGATACTATCGATGCTCGATGGGCTGCCGCATTCCGTTTGACGTTAGCCAAATGCCGTCTTCCTGAGGAATACGGGATAGCTCGTCGCCGCAGCGATGCATCACAAGTGCTGGGGCATAACATTGAGCAGCAATAGTTTCTTACCATGCTGTATCACGTGGATTCTGTGCATTGTTAAAATAGCATCCGCGGAGCCCTAGCGCAATGTTACACCTCGCTAATACATAATACAAGGTGCGTTCGAAAAGAAACCGAACTTTTTATATAACAACTTTACTTCTTATAATACAAATTTTCAAAGCACTTTTTCCTGAAACTAATTCACTCTACAAGCAATGCACTGTTACCATCGTTCCTTTTCTTTTTGGAAAGCCTCTTGAAATGCCCTTTCTGCAATGGCACGCAAGTCTGTTCTCGCATTTTCTGGATCTTTCAATGTAGTATTATATTCAGGACAGAATAAATGGAAACACATTTTATAGAATCATCCCAGGCTATAATGTCCACTTAGTGAGCAACTTCTCGAACAGTCTAGTGAAGGTTCCCTCGAATCAAAGCATGAACTCTTGACGTGGTCATCGTCTGCTTTTGTGGAAGGTCGTGCAGTGTTGGGACCATCACTGACCAACATTTTGCCGAGTTTAAAACATTTGAACCACTCGCAACACTGCGTGTGACTCACACAGTCTTCTCTATACAGTTAAATAAGCAATTAAAATATCGTTTTAAAAGTTTTCCCTAGTTTGTAGCAGAACTTCACACACGCGCATTGTTCTGCCAGCTCTCGTTGTCATTTCGGTAATAATCCGAAGAACACCCTGTCCATGTGCTCACTTTAACGGCTGTAGTCTGTGAACTAACGACCAGAGTGAATTGCGGCAAACGACAGGTTCTTCTTTAAGCTTGCCTCTATACGTGCGGTTAGTAGCCGGGTTGGCGATTTAGTGGAGAAGTTCGGTTACTTTTTGAACACACTTCGTATTTTGATTTCGGACAAAACTGCCAAATTTTCTGTGGGACCAAGTTTCTTGACTAGAGCTGTTTCACAGCAATCAGCGTGTCTGTTTTTGTACGCGTTCTGAAGTAAGGGTCATGAAAGAGGTGCATGACATTTTGTGGAGGTACGATTGTTTAGCCAAAACAGTGTTGCTATACCTCTGGCCGCTGCGTTTGCAGAGGGTGCACATAGTCGGCAGTTGGCAAAGATTATCCGCAAAAGCACACTGGGCGACGAACTGAGAAAACTGACAGCATGTGGAGTTTATGTATTATCGATCAGATGAAGGAGTGCAAACGGCCAGCCTCTCCTCTTTTAGGGTCCCAAGAACGACGCGTTTTTGCTCAGTTTGTTCTGTATCATTTGCATGGAACGGGCCTGTCTACCTTTATTATGCATGTAGCAAACAAAACAGAATGTAAGATAACTTTTTTTATGGACCTCAGTGTAATGCTACCTCCCCCTTCCATAAAAATAAATAAATATGGCAGAAAGCAGACTGTGCCAAAATATAATAATAAATGCACTTCCGCACGCAGTTTTGGAGAGTTTCAAGTGGGTTCCCCACGTGGCAAGCATTACTAGGCTTCCGATGTTTTGCTTCTTGTTATCAAGTAAACCAGCAAGAAGCCCTATATATCGATAACAAATAACATTTCATGGTGTGTTGCTCCGACAAAAAGTAGTCACGAAGTTATTCTTTTTTGAACGCCTTTGTTTGGGCGTGTATGCAGCTGAGTGCTCTTCAGTTCCTATACGCATGCTATGTTTTGCAGTCTCTCGAAGTATAATTAATACATTGCAATATGTGCCGTAAACCAGCAAGTTCAACCAATGAAGTAATAAAATGTTGTTCATTGTGTGATTACATATGACGATTGTTTAGCAGAAATCACTTGCACGTTCCTTCCACCTCATTGAGTAATTCAGGTGAAGTATTAGAATTGTACTGTTTGCCTCAGACAAAAACAAAAAAATCATAAAAGAAAAAGCTGTTCAATGTTTAAGCAGTAGTGGTGTCGGCACAGCACGAAGAGGAAGCAGGCACATCTTTTAAAAAAATTAGGGGACCCTAAAGCTTTGGCTTTAGGAGTTGAAAGCGATAGCAACATCCTGTTCCTGGCGCGTATTTCAAACACTTAGGGCATGAAACTTTTTTTGAATTTGCTATGCATCCACTCTAAATGGTCTCAAGGGAGTAGGCGCAGTGGCGTGTGTGTTTTGTAGTGGGGTACCAACTTTCAACCACAAAGCCATTATGATAATCACTTATTCTGACCTCCGTTGGCAATGGACGCTTGTACCATGCATTATTACTGAAATCTTTCATGTCGCATTGTGAAGCATGTGTACAGGACACACATGTATGTGAAGCATGAGAGCTACTTTCACTGCATTTGCAAGCAGAGCAAGTTATTTTCACTGTTTTCGCAAGCAGAGGCATGGTTGTGTGGCAGAACATGCACCTGACATGCAAACGACCAGGGTTCGATCATCCACTTGGACCCAAACAACCCTGGTTCGGCCCCACTCTAGTCTAGAACTTCTTATCATTTACTCATTTTATTTCCATCGTTCTTCATTTTTCGGTCACGCATAGGATAATGATTTTTTGCTCACAACCAAAGACGCCGACACTGACACCAGAAATTCTGGGAAACAAGCTCTTTAAAGCTGTCGCTTTAAAAAATAAGCTGTGAAAGCATGGGAGGGTAGGCTGTATTAGACTCTGGCTATTCCGACAAAACAGAGTTGATATCAAATTAGTAAAATAACCTCTGGGGTTCTGGGGTTGAACGTCCCAAAGCCACCGCATGATTATAAGAGACGCCGTAGTGGAGGGCTAAGGAAATTTCGACCACCTGGGGTTATTTAACGTGCCCCTATAAAGTTGCGTATACGGACCGCAAGCATTTTCACATACATTCAACGATCGCCGCCGACGGGATTCGAATCCGTGGCCTATTTGTCTTAAGTTGACAAAGAAACAAGAAAATGAAAAGAAAGAAATTATTAAAAAACACTATGCATACATGAGATTACCAGAGAAAAAGAGAGAGAGCTAAAAGGAAAAAGAGTACATGCTCGCTAGGTTATATCCTAAAACTGGGGAACGATCGCCCGCGTATCAAGAACGTATCCGTGCGCTAAGGTCGCTCATCGAGTACGTTGAGCTGATCACGCAGTTTGTATGGTTTATGCATTGTTCTTTTTATTGCAGGTACACCCGGAAGCAAACGTTTGCGGGACGTGGGCTCCACTGCAAACGACAATTTCTGCTGTGTTATAGGAAATGACGGTTCTATGAGAACGGGTGCCAATAGCTAGCCACAGACTGGAACATTTGTTTGAACGCTTTGTTTGCAGGCAAAGCAGGAATATATAGGTCTTTGACAAATATGGTGTGCCGTAAACCTTTGTTGTTTGGAGTACTTCTGATCATACGCTTGGCCGATACGTCAGAATCATGGCAGTAAACGGGTGCCCTGCGGGGAGTTTCTTCGTTTGACGTGGCACGAAACTTCAGACGTGTCTGACATGGCCACGTGCGCGGAGAATGTAGAAGGTGAGCATGCGGTCAACTTTCTGATCCAGGGTTCAATTGGAGAAATGATCGACCTTGTGCAACAGAAAGAACTTTGTATGTTCATCCAACAATGCGTACTTGCAAAATTTGTAGGCGTGAGGTAGAAATTACGTTATTTGTTTCTCAAGAAGGAAACATCACAGGTGTTAGAGTATCGTTGTGCATAATTTGTCTGCCAACTCACTTTCTAATAGTCCGATGTGACTCGGCAGCCATTGAGAACAGACCTCGTGACCAGCAAGAGAAGAGATAGCGGTGGTCGATGTTTCGAGAATTGCATATAGTATTGTGGCGACCACAGCGCACAGACCTACGCAGCCTCCGTCTCGTCACTGATTAGCCCGGCGTGACGGAGCCACTTGCTGCAACACGCTTCCGGTAAAAGACAGCGCCACGCAGTTTCACCGGAGGCTTACGTCACCACTGCTGGCTAAATAACCTAAGCTACCAAGCTTGGCTTCATGTTTGTTTCTCTAACCATCTGAAGCGCGGAATCGACATGCTTGGCCTGCTGTTGCTACTACGTTAATAAACATCGTTTCGTTTTATGTTCGGATCCGTCCTTCACCGACTCCGCATCCTATCGTCTACTATTCCATCGTCTACTTGAGAATAAACTTCTTTTATAATTTCTAGGGATTCTATGTGCAGTAAGATGGCACCGCACAGCGGAAGTTGTTTCCACCTTACAGCACTGAATTTCGCGGCTGCGAATTCGTTCATGAATGCAAATGGGTAAGACTCCTGAAATCAGAGAATTCGCTGATGCATGGTATGATATCGCGCATTGATTTAGGTGCTTCGCTGGTGCCCATAGCGATATTGCTTGTTCCCATTAGTTCGTCTTTGGTAACGATTTTTATATGGTTTTTTCCTTTGTTATTATCGCGTCAGTAACGAATCTGAGGTTTCGAAATGGCCGTCTTTGACGCATAGTCTAGACATTCCCGTGCTTCAACGTCTAAACTAAAAAATGAAATAAATGTTTTTCATTCCAAAATAAAGTTTTTTTCATTTCATTCCAACTAAAAAAAATGTGCGCCATGTTGTCGCTTTTATGAGGATTACCCCCCCCCCTATCGCATTTGTCCTTTAAATATACAAAGTGCTGTGTGAAGATTTCCGGGCCTACTTGGCAAAAGAAAAGTCTGACAAGTTTGGTATTGGCCAAAGACTTAATTAACAAGTAGTGGAGGTGAAGTTCACTGCAATGTTTGTGTCCCAGCTTTAGAGGTAACATATTGTCTACAGGAGCGTGTTTATTGAGCGGGATACAATGATTCTCACTTATTATTTTTTCCTTTTTCCTTTGGGATATCATTTGTTCTGTGCGACCAGAACGAAATCCCGACGGCCACGTTTCATCCCAATGTTCTATTTGCAAAGAGGCTTGGTCGGCTGGCCTCTGCCGTTTGCTCGATTCGTTTCGCAAGGACGGTGGACCTCGAAGTGGTGCCATGCTTCTCAGCAGGGGAAAAAGGGAGTGAGAGAATTTTATTTAATAATAGGGAGCGTGTCACCGAGCAAACGCACAGAGGTACATACGCACAGAGGTACGCACAGAGGTACAGAATAGAGAGTGTTGATCGCCAAGCAAACGCACAGAGGTACATAGGACGAATACATCTCGATCGAAGTGGAGCAAGAGTTCACTGGCAATATGTCCATAAACGGAGAGCTCAGAGCCTTTTTGGACGGTGAGCCGAAAAGAAAGGGCTGTCATTTCTGATGTTTTTGGAGCATACATCCTAACGGACTTTCGTAGTGGAGATTTAAATAGCACACCTTCTTGATTTTCAATAGTTAGGAAGTTTTACGTCCCAAAACCAGTGTAAAATTATGTGGGATGCGTCCTCTTTGATTTTGAGCCGTCAGCCCACGTCTATGAAAACCCCTTGCGACACCTATAAGGGGTTGGTGCATTTAGAAGCGTCGAAGTTGGAGCCCTGGCGCTTTCTGTGTAGTGTCGGAAGACACTTATGCATGGGGAAAACTGCCCGGATAATAAAGAAACACACAAAACAAACAAAGTAAATATTTCAGGCGAGACGAGGTATACAACCAGCCTCCGACGCCCCAAAAGCAAGTACCCTAACCGCTCGGCCACACACCCATGCTTGCAAAAGGTGAATATGTAGGAACCATTTCAATGGCCGTGACGTGAAACTTGTGTCTTAAAAGGGGCAGTTCTATGCGCCTTGTAAGGGGCAGCTCAAAATGCTGACCAACGCTAGAAAGCAGACGCCGTGATGATACTATAAAAAGACAGCGTTTAGGGTCAGGCCGCATACTACAGTAAAAACCCTCGCTTACGCTTCTCTCGGACAACTCTCAATGGAGATAGTATTGCACCTGTCAGCTCCGCTGGTCCCCAAGCGCCAAATAAAGGAATGACTCCAACTTTTGTTTTGGTTGCGCAGATTAGGTTGCTCACTGATCTTCGCAACCAAAGCAAAAGTTCGAGTCATTCCTTTATTTGACGCCGGGTTACCAGCGGAGCGGACGGGTGTAATACTGATAGCCAAAGAAGGAGAAGGAAGAAGAAATGAATAGAAGAAGCCCGTAGCTTCATTTCGCTACCTTAATTCAGTTATTATATTGAGTTCGGGATCTTTTCACGGTGTGTGCGGTGGGTGGACTGTCTCCAAAGTGGCAGCTAAACATCGCTGAGTCGGAGTTTCACTATAATATTACATCACTTGTTCATGCTTTTATTCTGCTGTGACTGGCCGATGCAGTTATAGATGGGAATGAACAAACTTTTTATGGACCGGTCAAAGCGTTTGCTGCTTCAGGAAAATAATTTTTTATCGAAAAGGATTAGCATAACCACTGCTCTGTCGAAGCTGCTGTAAGCTGATGATTGCAATGAATCTTTTTAAATGTTTTAGTTTTGCTGCATCGGAAGCGCCAAGAAAGGTTTCCGCTTTCATCTCCGATAAATGTGATCAGCCTTGTTTACAGCAACTTGGAGCGATGGAAGCAGCTTGCAAAGCGGCGATAAATAAAACAGTGGACTCGAGCTCAGTGGGAAGCTAAAATAAGTAAATAGAAGTGCTCAGATACCTTTGGTTCCGCAAAGAGTGCTTCACATTTAAAAACTAAATTCCTTGTGAGCTGTTCTAAGTCACTCATAATTTCATTCAACTATGAAATATTTACTGTTGAGGGGCGCCATTAACACGATTCTATTCATGCGGAAAGTTGTGAGGTAATGCATGAAAAGCGTTGCGTGTAACATTCTTCTGAGCATCATGCATGACCAACATATACGTGTTGTCCCAGTGCATGCTGCTGAAAATTCACTGTCCTTTTTTACGCTACTGAACAAGTGGTGTTGTGTGAATGAAAAATGAGAAAGTGCGAGCGTAGGCGGCCAATGGCATCTATCTATCTATGAAGCGATGCGATCAGCTAGCTAGCGAGCTATCGATCTATCTAGCTAGCTATCTATCTAGCTAGCTAGCTAGCGATCTATCTATCTATCTATCTATCTATCTATCGATCTATCTATCTATCGATCTAGCTAGCTAGCTATCTATCTATCTATCTATCTATCTATCTATCTATCTATCTATCTATCTATCTATCTAGCTATCTATATATATATATATATATATATATATATATATATATATATATATATATATATAGTAGATGGCATGAAGAATCACACGGTTAGGATACGAACTGGCTTGCAATAGTCTACGGGTCCCTGCCTGCGCCCAGCACAAGGCAAGGTGTGGGAAGGGGAACAGCCGTTCTGACAGACAGAAGTGTTTTGTTATTTCGTTGAACGTGAATATGGGTTCCCCGCGTGGCAGGGGGACTGCGGAGGTGGCGCGGCTAGTGAGCCCTGGCGTGGCCTCATGTGCACCCTCGCTAGGGTTAGAAGTAGGGCGTTCAATCGTCCCCAGGTGAGCGGGAAACCAAGTAAAAGAATGGGACGTGATACTTTTGACGCTTTGGGGAAAGCGGAGGGCGTCTGAGAGGCGACCATCCCGGTTTCGTAGGCCTTGATAGCCGCCTTGGAGCTGCTGTATATTGACTCTCCGCGACCATGTAGCACAGCGAGCGCGACTGCAACCTGTACGGCTACCACAGGCTTCAATGTGTGGGCCGTGGCGCAGAAAGTGAGCCTGGAACTTGAGTCAGTCATGGAAACAGAGAGTGCCTCTCTTAGGACATAAGGCGCAGCATCCGCACAGCTTGCATCAGTGGTCTTACTACGGACGTGCTTGAGCAGAGCTCTACCCCTGGCCCTACGTCGACAGCCGTTGTGTGCAGGGTGCATATTGCTGGGAATGGATGTGATGTGCAGTTGAGATGTGATTTCTGCGAGAATCCGCACAAAATTGGGGCACTGGTCAGCAAAATTCAGGCCCAAATTGTTTGATGTCTTGCGGTCTGATTTGGTGGAGGCCCGATCCAGAAAGCCTGAGCAGTTGTCAGCGCTCTCGTTCCTCGATTATTTCTTTGAGCGTATTGTAAACTCCAAGCTTGAAGTCGTTTTCTGTGCGAGTGCTTACAGGCAAGCCGAAGTCGCGCTTGGAGACCTTTCCGATGAGGGAATAGAGCTTGGTCCTCTTTGCAACATGATTAATTGTGCGTTACCACCGAGTACGAAAGGTGGCGCGTGTATGTTGTGAATGAGATTGTCTTCCTTGATTCCCCAGTGCATGTTGGTGATCCCCCGGGTGAGGCCAAAAACACTTTCTGACTTGGTGGAGATCTGTATGAGTGCGGCTCCGTTAGCACCGTAGGACTCGATATACATGCCCAGTATTCGAAGCGCATCCACTATCGGCACTGGGGACCCGTCACCAGTGAAAAGTCGTATTTAGCGAGTGCGCCAATTTTAACTTTCATGGAGACAGAAAAAAGTGAGAGCGCAAGTTTCCAGTCATGGTGGCCGCCACCTCAGAGTATTTTCTTGTGGAGCAGTAGTTCTGATTTTGATGGGGAGTGCCTGAGTCAGGTGGGACGGAGGAAACGTTAGGTCAAGTCGACTACGTGCTGCATGGCTTCCTCATCTTGGCCCTCGCTCCCGATGGTGCACCAGATGATTATATCACATGTACAGATGGTATGATTGATTCTTTGAATCTTTCGAAGTTTCTTGGAGAGCCCGATCATTACAATCATCACATCACATCACAGGCGTGCCGCGTGAACAAAGGGTGACCTCTCGTGAGAGGTACCCTTCAATCTTGAGCGTAGTAGTTCTCTGGCAAAGAAAAGATCTCACGAGGTCCTAGATTCTCTTACCTAGCACTAGGATGGTGATAGAATGGAGAATGAATTCGTGAGACTTATTGCTGACAGCTTTCTCTAGGTCTAATCTAAGGATGTATCTTGTACCTCTCGTGCTCCAGTCGAGAATATGATGCTTTATCAGCTTCATATGGCGTCCTGTGTCGAGATACCCGCTCAGAAACCAATCTTATTGTGGGTGTACATGTGATTGGTCACTAGGTGCACCTTGAGGCGGTTCAGCAGGGCATGCTTTGCGACCTTACCGACACAGGAAGTTAACAAAATAGATCTCAGATTTTCGATGCCTGGTTCTTTACCGGGTTTCGGGATGAGTAGCGTGTAGGTCGTCTTCCACTGCGCGGGGACGTGCCCATGGCGCTACACCTCATTAATCTTTTCCGTAAGGAAGTAGATAGAGTGATCATAAAGGTTCTTGAGCATCTTTATATTTACGCCATCTGGGCGAGGGGCGGATTTGCCATTTAGGGAAGAAAGAGCCTGTCGGATCTCGGCCACAGTAAAAACAGTAACATCCTGGTCCACCTCCAGCGCGTCATGCCCGGGAACTGTATCCGCGGCTCATAGATACTTGTCTATGAGCTTCTTGAAAAACAACTCACCCGGGGTAGAGTCTGTAGTAACATGGATGGCGTGAGTGAGGGATCGTCTCTGGCTCGACCTGGTGCTGCCCTGATCGAGAGGGTGTTTGAGAAGACGCCAGCTCTTCCCAGATCTTAGCTGACCCTCGACGCTTTCGCAGAGCCCACACCATTGTCATTTACACATGGTTTCACAGCGTTTTTCGATCGCCCTGTTAACCTCGGAAACCTTCTTGCGGAGCCTCTTGTTATGATGCTTCTGCCTCTTCCACCTCGTGAGTAGGGCTTGCTTGGCTTTTAGTAGGTGGGCCAACCTGCTGTCCATGTTTTCAACGTCGAGGTTAGTGACGACCTTCTTGGTTGCTTCTGTGGCGTCATCTCTTATTCCTCTGTGCCATCCTTCAAAATCTGTCCCGCCCGTCAGCACTCGCTTAGCTATGACATTGCAGAAAACGTCTTAGTTGACCACCTTAAATATTTTCGTCCTAAAGCAGGCAATCGTGAAGGACACATCGACGACATAGTGGTAACTTCCTAGTTCTAGAGCCGTGTTGACCCACTTTACTTCACCCGTAATCTTAACAAACTTAGGTCCGGGGTTGTGTTCCGGCATATGGAGTTACCTGACCTAGTGGGGAAATCCTTATCAGTGATAAGCGTGAAGTCGGCTTCTGTCACAGTCTGCCATAGGTCGCGTCCCTTGGGCGTATCATGGGTATATCTCCACATGCTGTGTAGGGCGTTGAAATCCCCAACAATGACAGGAGGGTAACCACCGGCCATGCTCACGGCCCTTTTGAGGAGATTGTCTGCTCTTGCTCTGCGACAACCGGGATGGTGGTATACGTTGAGAATAAAAATACTGTTTTTTCTGAGGCTCTTTCTGGGTAAATTCATGAGAATTTTGGCTATTACGTATTGTATGCTACCGGCAACTGTACCGAAGTCATGCTAGAGTAATTGTACCATTTGCTGACGAGTGCGGCAACTCTTCTACCTCCTGAATAAGATGGCATTACTAGGTAACCTCGAGGCTGATGGGGTGATAGACGCAACTTTTGAAAAAGCCATGATTTGGGGCTTAACTGCGAGGGTTCTTAAATATTGCTGTAGAAGCAGCTTTTTGTGAGCAAACCCGCCTCAGTTCCATTGCCAGATATTGAAGTTCTCGTCCACACTATCCATGCGTATGCAGAAAGTTCGGTTGAGCAGCTAAAGTGTCCCTGAGGGCGACCCGCAAAATTGTCGGAGCGGGGTCTTTCCTGGCACCGACCTCCTCTAATTTGCGTATGCGTTCACTCAGTGCTCCTAATCCTAGCGTATTCGTATTTGTATTCATAATCTTAGCGTACTCCTAACGTATTCATAGGGACCGGGGCCGAAGTGGGCTACGCCGAAGGGGACGAAGATGCGAGCTTTCTAATCTGCACCATCTCCACAGCTAGCCTGCTCATTTGTTGCTTAAGCTGCGCGTTTTCTTTCCTCAATTGCTAGTTAGCTCGTCGCACCTCGTCGACCTCGTTCGCGTGGGGAGAACAGCGATTCAGGCCATCGCCTCTAGGAGAGACACGCCCTCCTCGGGCTTTGTCTGCCCAGGAGAGCATCAGCTTCTTGCTTTTAGAGATGGTGGGCGTGCAAGAGCAGGAATTGGTCGGCCCTGACAAGTCGCGCCCCGGTTTTGAGGTGGAGCAAGGCTCAGAAGTGCAGCTTCCCCGGGCCCATTCTGTCGGCCTGGAGCGCTAGCCGGAACATCCTTGAAGGCACCGCGGCGCTTGATCCACAGCGACCTCCCGAGCAGTCCCTGGACCTGGGGCATCATCTTTTCTTAGCATCCGTGATGGGCGACGAAGCCTGGAACTCGTCCGCAGTGTCGGGGTGACATTTTGGTGGATGGTGATGCGGCACCAACCATTCTGGCGCGCTAATTGCGTCGACGACAAACAATCTACCGGATGTGAACCTTTGAGCATGGTCTTCGCTAGCCATGAGATGGTGGCCACCAGAGAGTTTGCACCTGGGTGCACACACATGCTTCTTATTTGGGCTTTCAGCACCGCAGCCATGGCAAATCATGTCATTGAGAGTGGGACACACGTCAGCGCGATGGCCGAGACTACCACACGCATAGCACACGTCAATTTGGTTGCGGTAGAGGGAGCACTGCACCACCTCTGGTCAATACCGGACAACGTTTGGTACACGATACCTGTTGAACGCGACAGGTATCGCCGGTTTGGGCTATTCCCTTGGCTGCTAAGGCGAGTGGATTATTGGTGTTGACAATCTTGGCATCGATGATGTCAGGGCCGTCTTGAAGGGGGATGTTGTGAACCATCTCCTTGCACGTTAAGTGCGTGGCCGTCTTGTAGTTAGTTAGCTCGTGCACTTTGACTGAGATAAAAATTTGCTTTATTTGGATTTATCGGCCCGCATTATCGCGCTTGGGAGTACTGGCAACCATAATATTTCGCTCAGATTCAGGCGTAGCGTACCATGACACAAATCTCCCTGGCTGATACCAGCGCCGATGAGTATTGTGCTGCCAACGTAGCTGCGACAGTTTTCGAGATATTGAGTTCTCCTCTCGGCTGGATCATAATCTTGATGTTATCTCAAGGAGGTGAGAGAATTTTTCCCGCCTGTAGCACTTTTAACTTCAGTGCAGTACCACCCGATATGTCGTTGCGTGCACCCGGCTCGGGTGATATTGCGTTCGAGTCAGCCGTGCGTGTTTTAGCTCTTCTGGCCCAAGCGGACCGCCAACCTTGATCTTGACTAAACTCTTCTTCTGAAATATCCTCCTCAGGCACTTCAAACTCCATTGTGAGCAAATAGTTAAGCACACTGGGCCTCGAAAGGGCCGGCCGCAGGCAAGAATAAGCCCAGTGAAAGCGTGGTCTCCCGAGCCGCTCGTTAGGGTTAAAGCAGACACCGCCTTCCAGAAAAAGAAAGTGTTCCTGACTTGGTGAAAAATCACTCACTTTTAACAAATATGGTATCGGTAGGATCCTTAATAACTTCTTGGAACCGATGTGAGCAACAGTTCATGAACACTCGATGAAAAATATTACAAAATTAATTCAAGTCAGGAGCCAATACGAGTGTGACTTCCCTGCCTGGTGCCATCTAGTGGACCCGCACGTCGCATATCTATTGTTGAATAATTGACTGCTACTTAAGGTTTAACGTCCCAAAACCACCATATAATTATGACCGACACCGTAGTGGAGGGATCCGGAAATTTCGACCACCTGGGTTTTTTCAACGTGCACCCAAATCCGAGCACACGGGCCTGCAGCTTTTTAGCCTCCATCGGAAATGCAGCTGCCGCAGCCGGGATTTGATCCAGCGACCTGCAGGTCAGCAGCCGAGTACCTTAGTCACTAGACCAGCACGGCTGGGTGCATAACTATTTTTAATGAGGATGAATGCTGTCGTGACCTCGCGGTATGGTAAGGCACTGACAAAATTGCACTTCTCCTGTTGGAAACGCAGCGAATAGGACGTACACGTAGCAAAGATTGTTGCAGGAGCTTATCGCGGAAATCGCAGTCACGATGCATTACTTCACTTCAGTGCTCCCAGAGAGCGGCACCCCTTCACCGACCAAGAGCACTGCGAGAGGAAAGTGTGAGATATATAGGGCGCATTTGTAAATCGTACAGAATGTGGGACCGTGGCGCAGTGGATAACGCGCCAGAAATTTATTTTTGTGGACTGACGAGTTTGACTCCCGTTGGCGAAACCTTTCCCCCTTGCTATCTGATAGTGTGTGCTTTTTCGACGTCATTACTGTGGCGGTAATACGCCGCTAAAGTTTTAGAGGACCTCGGCATAAAACACTTTCGTGTTAAAAAAGGTCTGCTTTCCTTTACGGAAGGGGACTTTCCAGCATGTATTCGGCAGAGTGAGCGGCGTGAGTAGGTCAGCATGGTGCAGAGAAAGTAAGCGAAAATGTTCCAAAAGCCCAGTGAATTCATTACTCACGATTCACGAGTAGAAATCATCGTTTGCTACCACGATTGGTCTCTTGTTTTCGGGGCCGTCATGTTGGCACGCCGTACGCTTCTGAGCTCCCTTTAATCTGGCTTTTCTCCAAGAAATCGGTGATAATCAACACCCTCTAACGAGGAAAAAAATGCCTGGCGTCGCCGTGGAGTACAGCATCCCTAGAAGCACACTGAGTATGATATTGAACCCCACCTGTCGCGGAATCGAATACCGGCTGGGAAGGCCGAATATTCAATGGAGGTGGAAACTCTCGAAGCCCATGTGCTAAGATTTGGGTGTGCGTTAAAGAACCCCCAGTGCTTGAAATATCCAGAGCCATCAACTGCGGCGTATCTCAAAGCCATATATGATGGTTCTTGGACGTTAAACACCAACAATTATCAATCATCGAGTACAACATTGAAAAACTCCAAAAATGGGGTCAGGGCAGACGTACAGCAGCCAATGAGTACACACCGCTGGGTTCAAAGAGGTTGAGTCACTGTTTACTTTGATGCCATATTTTATCGCCTATAACCCAGTCTTGCATATGGCCAGCACTCCCGGACTGAAACCATGAAAAATAAAAACAAAAAAAAAATCTTCTCCGTGCATTGTGGTAAGTCACTTTCTTTGCATTAGTGGAAAGTAGTGCAGTGAAGCCAACTTGCAAACCAAAATTACCGTTTCGACTGCAGTAAATTTTCGGAAATCTTACATTGAATAGTTCTATATATATCGAGTTATTTCTCATTTTTAGAGATTTTGGCATATGCAAGCTCGACTGTACTTGCTTCCTCTGCTTCATTGCTATCTGGTCAAATCGGCCTTAAAGCACGCTTGTCGCCAAAGCAGAGCATGGGCACGAGCGGCAATTTGTAAGGAAAAAAGGCTCAGCCCCAATAATGATAGGCTTGTCATTATTAACGAAGGCGGCCTGCCAACTACAGACGCTTTCACGAACGAACCGCCCGTAACGCGTTGTGTCCTCGATTCATCAGCCCCGTGTACAAGATTACGACGGTAGAAAACACCGTTGTTCATAGCGTATCGCCTTAATGCGGCGCGCCGCCGCTTACATGCCACCCATCAATCCTGGCGCGACGACGTCGGAAATGGGCTTGTCCGTAGCGACCGAATCTCGCATGTCGGTGGAGGAAACGAGGTTTCGCTTTCGCTATTTGCCCATTGTTTTTACATAAATCAGTGAAGGGAATCCGATGAAACAAAAAAAGAAAGTTCTGTTTGTGGCATTAAGGAGGGGCGTCTTACTTAAGTGTACCATCCCTCACTATGCACGGAAGTATGGCGCCATAGAATGACCGGATACGACTATAGATACTGTTGCATTCATGTAAAGGCGATCTCGGGTAGTTTCAGTCCGTTATGCGAACATAACTTACTTTGGGCAACGTCATACGTATGATATTGCATAGCTGTGATGGAACCATCGTGAAGTAGCGGAACTAGAGGTAGCACATGAAACAATATGAATTGACGCTTTGGTTACATGGACGAGCACTACCGATTCAGTCGATCGCGAACATACTATATTACTGTATGAACGTATCGGCGAAAACAGAATATAGTGAGGCTTTACGTGCGCAAAGTAGAATACTTTAGAATTGTAGAATAACTTTTGTTTGAGCATCGACAGTCTCAAGATTAATTGTGCAGCCTTCGCGCCGGCGGTTCAGCTGTGGGCCTCTTATTATATCTTTGATGCAACACTCCCATTTGACCACATTGATTAAAAAAATATGTCTTAAGTTTGTTTTTTTATTCAAGTAGAAAATAAGCGAAGAAGTTGTTGTCACCGTTACTTGGTGACGGCAACCCCTTTCCACTTGATTGTTACAAATAAAGAAAAAAAAGCCTATGTGATATTTTTTTCTTTTTGCGTGTTCCTTCTCTTTTCGATATTTTTTGTAGATTACTCCATTGACAATAGCTGTGTTTTTCGCGTGCCTTTATCACTGATGTCGTTACGGCAACGCATCCACTTTGGCACACCCGCATCATAATCAGCGCACTTGTTCTTGTGCGGCGACGTCCCTATTATGCAAAGGACAAGCTCCATGCTGTACTTCTTCCGCTGATGGGATAATCAGTAGATGGATAAGGAAGCGACTAGCCAAACTGGGTCGTGACTCGTTCCTTCACAATAGATAACTTATTTGATTGATATGTGGGGTTTAACATCCCAAAACCACCATATGATTATGAGAGACGCCGTAGTGAAGGGCTCCGGAAATTTAGACCACCTGGGGTTCTTTAACGTGCACCCAAATCTGAGTACACGGGCCTACAACATTTCCGCCTCCATCGGAAATGCAACCGCCGCACCCGGGATTTGAACCCGCGACGTGCGGGTCAGCAGCCGAGTACCTTAGCCACTAGACCACCGCGGCGGGGCGTAGATAACTTATTTCAGACGTTCCGCTGTGAGAAACAGATGAGATTATTGCAAACTTCGCTACTCTGCCTAGGCCCACAGTTTTCTGGGCCCTTTTTTTTTGGTCTCTACCTGTCGTTTTAGCAACAGGCTGTCCTCTTTAGCCCTTGAGTTTATGAAGAGCTGCTGAACACTGCAATTACAGCAAAAAGTGCACAAAAAGAGACGTTTTTTTCCAGAGCTTGAAAACCTAGCAGATGATTTAAAAAAAAAAACATTCTTCCTTGCATTTCACTCTTCTACTGAGGTCACTGGTTGCCTCCAATCCCAATATACCATCGATCACCGCGCGTCTGTTTTACTGCAAGTCTCGCCCCATGGCTGGATGCGATGAGCGTCCTTTTATGACGGGGCGGCAACCTTTATTTAAAATCATTATCTGTTAATTTGCAATAATGTCTCGTCTATGTAAAATAAATATTACTTTACGTAGAAAAAATTACATAAATTCACAGCCCAACTTTCAGTGCATTATGTCAGAATAATCTCAGTTTTCCCACTGCCTTTGTCCTCTTTTCCTACTTTTGAGCCACCAATCCTGCAACCTTCTTTCAGTTATTTTTATTTTGGACCTGTTCATTTTTCTATTGCTGTCAATAAAACTGAAGCTGGGCTCATGGGAAAACATGCACCCGTGTGGATATCTTCAGATTCAATTAAAACATAGGCTTCATTCTTCATTACTGAATCTAGCTTTATGATTACATGTTCTAAGGCAATCCGACTTCTATTCAAGCAGTAAGGCGTTGCTCGCGTGAGTTATCATAGAATGCCTTTCTCCTTATTTCGTCTTTACCCTTTCGGTAGTTACTAAAAACTGGCCAAGGTGGCTGTTTCGTAGCGCACATATCGTGTCGCATCACACCTATTTTCAAATCATGCTTCTCTTTGAAAACTGTACGTGATAAAGGCATACCAATCAAACGCACAGCCCCTTTCGTCACAATCATGTGACCAGTATAGTCACTTCCGAGGCCGAAAAGCACCATTGTGTGCCGGTGTAGCCGGTGCAGAAATTACTGCCTTTGCTGAAATAAAATTGTAACTCCTTTGTTTCGGCATTTTCACTATGATCACCACCATCATCATCATCATCATCATCAACAACAACAACAACAACAATCAAAACGATAGTGTTTTGATATCTTGTATAGTGTTATTCATGTCGTGAGGAAAGCTTCTTATCAGTAGATATATAGGATCGCGCGGGAAATATCAAACAATTGATAGCGAGTGTGTTTTGCTTGAAGCAACCAGTGCATTTTCTTACACCATAGCCTATTGTGCTGCACCATACCGGCACCACTTCCGTCACGTAGTCAAACAAAATAGTGGCCGGGTTTCCGGAACTGCTTTTACATCTTATCGACAACGCACTCAAATGCCTATGTGGTTTTCATTGGGAAGCAACCAGATTCTCAACCGACCCCTGTGCACTCCTGTACGTGCAAGCTTGACTCTGCGGGATTCGTTACACTTACTCGATTGCATTTGGGGCTGCATGCATATGTCGCAATTTCTCGAGAGGCTCTAGTCAAACCATCGAGGAAACTGTTTGTAGCACACGCATTCCTATTAAGTTTTCAAGACTGCGTGCTCACCTTCCAACTCACGTGGACGTTCTTTCCAACGTTCGTAGCGCGCTCCTTGGCAAGGCGTCATCATCGATCGCTGTCTCGGTGATCAGCAGAGCGACCACGTTGCAGCGGCGACCAACTAACGACGGTTACCATCATTTTCGTTCTCGCTTCCGCCGTCGTCTATTTGCTCGCGAGCGCAGAATGATTTGCCGAATAACAATAATAATAATAAAAAAGGTAACGGAGCAGGCACGCGAACTTTTTTGTTTGTTTGTTTTTTCTCGAGTGATACGCGAATGTGCCGTGGTGGCCTTGAGCTTTTCGTCTCAAACGCAACTTTTTTATCTTTTTTGAAATAGCCTAAAAGAATAGGTTGAACTGCAGCACTTCCAACGGAGCCTAACATTGAGAAGTTTCGAGTGCAAGAAGTGAGAATGCGGAAATATAGGTAGTGGAGTGGTGACGAAAGATGAAGAGTTCGGAACGACCACCGCTCAGGGGCGGTCGATGGTGCGGAAAAGGTGGGAGTGGTGAGATTGTTTGAGAAGAATCCGTGCAAGGGTTATATTTTCTTGATGCGTCACATAAAGAAACGCAGCGCAAATAAACGATCATTGGCTCGTGGAATGCACTGGGACAAAGATTGCACCAGGGAAAGGCAGATGAAGGTTCTCTTCGGAGATGCAGAGGAGGATTTACCAGGGCAGTCACGGAAGTATTTTGCAATATTTAAGGGGAAAATGCATAGACGCTGAATTTTAAAGAAAATGGAGCTGAATGCCCTCACTTACTTTAGAAACTCGTGAAGGCTGTTCAGGAAAAGTAAGGTAAGTATCTTGTAAAGTCATTACGACGGAATATAAATAAGGATGAAGGTGCCATGTAGCGAACACGCACAATGACACCAGAGGAATAGACAGGACAGGTGTATTTCACTAATAACACGGAGGCATTCAGTCAACACCACATATCCCGTTTAATTGCCTCAAGGATGGAGGGACTCGTTGTTCTTTTATATTTGAGCGTGGTTTAGGACATCGGTGACCTGTATTGCGTAAACGCGCGAGCAAATACGATAAATGTTGAGAATGGGCGAACCGCAGCAATCGTATTGTATAAAGTGAATGGCCTTAGACAAATGCATGAGAGGGCCAAGCTGACGCCTAACATGTCTTCAAAATGGACGAAAAAAAGTACCATAACTCGTTCAGCTGCTAATTTCAAAATCTGGACAACCTCAGGTGATTCTTGAAATTATCCAGTAAGTGCCCCTTCTTGCGCAGGTGAAATTTCTGCTTTCAAAGTTGTGCTTCAGGAAGTACCATTTTTTTCATTAGTCGCTGTTATGAAGTATCTAGATTTAAAAAAAAAAAAACCTTTTCAGCAGTACAGCAACGTTTTGCGATTCAATTTTTTCATTTTATTTTTAGACATGAATCTCGTATTATTAAGCATTGTGAGCTAACAATGGATATCGCACAGGAATGATCATGTAAAAAATAAATAAGATATCGCACGCATGTGTATTAGCGTTCATCTGTTTACCTCTTTCGGTACGTGATTGAATCAGTTTAATGCGAAGGTTATCGATCTATGTTTTCTTTCTTCTTGCGAAATGAATGTGCAGGGACAGCTGTGCATCTCTACTGCACTTCTTTGATTCAGGTTTTTGTGCCGGATTGTGTCGAACACCCCACAGTAAAGCTGATCTGTACAATGTAGGACTCGTTAATTCAAAAATACAGGGTGGCATCAAGAGAAACAACTGTCTTACACTCAAGAGTCTAACGATAACATTTGTATTAGCCGTATCACCATAGAAACCATGTCACAAGCACAAGAACTGTTCATGAATTGAAAATACAATAGGGAAATAAGATGTTGGCTCAACTAAGTCGCTTGAGCGCCAACTTGAGTGGTCGATTTGAGCTTGCTTCAAGGTGTGGTGATTGATTTTCTAGGTTATAGGAGCAAATCGTGGCTAACGTGTCTCGATTCCGCTTTTCTTGATTGACTGACGTTTTCGCTGTCCCACTAGCGCTTTCATTCATTCATTTGATAATGCAATTCGGCATAATTATGGTTTTTGTTAGTATAACGATTCTGATGCGACTATCATTGCCTCTACGTAGTGGTAGGGGAACTGTAATTGTTAATTACGTTTCTGACTATGCATGATAAGGTACTGCGCGCAGTTACCGCTTCATGTCACCCATTAATAAAGACGAAAGAATAAATTCATATGTAACATGTATAAGGTCCACAATGCCATGTCCGACATACAGAGCTTTATGCTTTCATTGCCACTGTAAGGATCGTTTCATCAATGTTTAGTGAATATGATGTTCATCTAGCATGATGGAGGAGCAGGAAGAAACTTTATATGGAAAACAATATTCAGGCATACCTCGTCGGGCCGTCCAGTGCTCAGCTGGCACGAGCGACTCACTGGGCCTGGGCAATCAAAGCTCTTTGGCTCTGCTTTTGCTCCTCCGCAAGCCATGCCTCCCGCTGCCTGTGAAACGTGCGCGGTTACTTGGCACTAAATAATGTGGGGCTGTTTGTGTGCGGGGGCCTGTCGGTGCACTCCCATACTATGAGTCTGAAGACCACGGACAGGTTTCCACAAATCTTATGGGATATATTTTACTTACGTGACACAGATTGGGAAAACTATTGGTTTGCAAGTGTCTTCATTGCAATCCCTGCTTTGTTGGCTATCCAAGTCTTTATGTGAAAAGTCGTTTTCTCTTCGTCCCCACTTTTGTTGGAGACAGATTGCATGCGGATAGGAAAAGGGCTGAACGTCTGCGTCTAGCGTTGTTCTATTGGTAAAGACTCGAGTCGGCCATGACATTCCATTTCAAGCTTTCGTGAACGTGGTAAAAACCCTTAGAGGGGTTCTTAAGAACCTTATTTTGAGATTCACGACTATAGATTTATGTTCTTGTGGAAGCTTTATGGGAGGCTTCAATAGATTGCGTGGCCTCGCCGTTGAATAAGCAAAATAAAGAAAAGTATTGTGGAAGAAAGGTTTGCAAAATACTCGTCTAATACAGCATAAGGTTTCTGCAAAATTAAAAAAAAAATATTTCAGCTTTGCACTAGCGGCGCCACACCTCAAGAAAGAGCGCAGTTGGGTGTCCTTCATTGTTTCTCGTAAGTTTTCTTCTTTCCACTCTGTTTCTTCCTCTTTGTTTCTTGTATCCGTTTTTTTGTATCCATTTCTTTCCAATTCTTCTTCCTTTCTAGTTCTTTCTTTTTCTCTATGTATTCCTTCCTATTTCTTGTCGTTTATGTTTTTATTTGTCTCTTTCTTTCTCGCTCTCTGTTGTTTAAACCTCGTTTTCATGTCGTTGTTTCTCCGTATATCTTTCGCTCTTTTTCCATGTCTTTCTGTCTTACTACCTTTGTCTCTCTCCTTCTTTTTCTATGATTTCTTTTTCAACCATGCCCAGCCACGGTGGTCTAGTGGCTAAGGTACTCGGCTGCTGACCCGCAGGTCGCGGGATCAAATCCCGGCTGTGGCGGCTGCATTTCCGATGGAGGCGGAAATGTTGTAGGCCCGTGTACTCAGATTTGGGTGCACGTTAAAGAACCCCAGGTGGTCGAAATTTCCGGATCCCTCCACTACGGCGTCTCTCATAATCATATAGTGGTTTTGGGACGTTAAAACCCACAAATCAATCAATCAATCAATCAATAAATCAATCAATTTTGCAACCTATGTCGTGCTCTTAGCTTTTTTTCTATCTCTTTTTTGTGTCTGTCTCACTATGTCTCCTTCTATTTTTCTTTATATGTTTTTTTCTGTGTCTATGTGTACATCTTCCTTCCTTTTTATTTTTAAATTTTTTCCTACTGGTTCTTTTCATTTTTTTGCTAATTCTGTCTGTTTTCTATTGATTTCTATCTCTCTTTCTCTCTCTCGATTTTCTATCTACAATTCTTTCTATCTCTTTTCTCATTTGTTTATTTTCATTTGGCACTTGCAACTCCTGTACATGGTAGTGGGGCTTTCCCGATTCATGTGGCTTATACCCACTTGAGGAGTTTTCAAGCGACACCACGCACACTACTGCGAGCTACAACAGCGTCGCTATTTAAAAAAATAAAAAATGAAGGAAAGAGAAATCTGAAAAACTGTTTATCGTGAGCACTGCGGCGCGCCTCCATTTTGTTCGCCTTCCTCTTCATTATCGAATAGCTAAATCGGGAGCGTAATTCGTCATGTGTAAAATGTGGGATCGGGCGAGTTGGTAATGCATAATCGAACTTCTCAGCACGAAAACTTCCGACAAGTAACACAAGAGACGAGGACGAGCGCAGACTTTCAACTAAATTTATCACTACTACGACGCACATATATGCGTTACAAAAAAGACGATAAGATCACTTGCTGAAGCAGAAACCAGAAGACACAAAGCAAGAAACACAAAACCAAAAGCCAAAAGAGACTGCAACAAACCACGTGCTCACCCCGGACCACCACGTGCCAAATTTAAAAACGCAAATTCTTTTTCTGCTGAAAAAGAATTATATATATATATATATATATATATATATATATATATATATATATATATATATATATATATATATATATATATATATATAGTTTTAACGAGACATATTTGCCTTTAGTGGACCATTTCGAGTGCCTACTTAGAATGACGAAATAGCAGGCCGAAAGTTGTTGTTCACGAAGATGATTGCTTCAAAATAGCTCCAGCGATTTTCTCTGCGCCCTATCTTGCGTGAACAATCGAATGATCAACTGCCACGCCTCCATCTGGATATGGCCAGGAGCGCGTCGATAAAAAAATGTCCGGGCAAGGAGAACGCAGAAAAGAGGATACGATGGAAGATTGCGAAAAAAAGTGTAAAGTGACGTGGATTAACAATGGGAAGACCAGAGGAAGCGATTAAAAGTGCTAGTCCACATCTGTGGCTTGTTCTGGCTATTTATGTCGGGGGCCCTTTGATGCTTCCGGTCTACAGTGCGAGCGTGTGTGGCCCAGCACCCATGGAGTGGCATCCTCATCCGAAGGAAGAGACAACCTGGTGCCAGAGGGAAAGTGTCGTTGCTACGGCCCCGGTCAAAGACGTTGCCCAGAGCGGGTGTGGGTGGTACCGTCGAAAGTGACGTGCGTTCAGTTGTTGGACAGAGAAGCTTAAACCCGTTCCTTTCATCTAAAGGTGAGGGGGAAAAGACTCTTGATAACAAGCCGCAGTGTGCCTTTGAGAGATCTTCCAATGAGATCGTCATGATGTAGGACGACATCTTTGTATAAATATTTGCCGTGTGGCCAGAAATGCTCGCTTGAAAATAATGTAGAAAAATCCTGTGTACAGTTTTCCTCATCAGTCTCTTCATGCTCGGCGTCTTCCTACCGAGTGCCCGGTGCCAGAAACGGTAAGTCCCAACACCTCAACAACAGATAGCTGTGGGTGGGATCCTGGTCAGCCCACAGTTCCAAGAACTGGTGGCAGTGGTGGGATCCTCAAAACCTCAACTTCGATAACAGCGAAAAACGGTGTAGCGGCCGTATCACACTTTTCAAAGCTGCCTCGCCGCGGTGGTCTAGTGGCTATGGTACTCGGCTGCTGACCCGCAGGGCGCGGGTTCGAATCCCGGCTGCGGCGGCTGCATTTCCGATGGAGGCGGAAATGTTGTAGGCCCGTGTGCTCAGATTTGGGTGCACGTTAAAGAACCCCAGGTGGTCGAAATTTCCGGAGCCCTCCACTACGGCGTCTCTCATAATCATAGAGTGGTTTTGGGACGTTAAACTCCACATATCAATCAAATCACACTTTTCAAAGAATGGCTTCACTCTAGTGGAGGGGGGCACGAATCGAGGCACACTAGCGTTGGGCACGGCCCCGCCGCGGTGGTCTAGTGGCTAAGGTACTCGGCTGCTGACCCGCAGGGCGCGGGTTCGAATCCCGGCTGCGGCGGCTGCATTTCCGATGGAGGCGGAAATGTTGTAGGCCCGTGTGCTCAGATTTGGGTGCACGTTAAAGAACCCCAGGTGGTCGAAATTTTCGGAGCCTTCCACTACGGCGTCTCTCATAATCATATGGTGGTTTTGGCACGTGAGACCCCACATATCAATCAAGCGTTGGGCACGCACGCTCTAAAGGGTCGTCGCCCCAACCGTTGCGATGCGCGCGTGCCTCCATAGGGAGTGGTCTCTCGTCCGCGCGCGCATATCTCGTGATTCGGGCGCTTGGTACTTCTTCTGCTTTCACCACAAGTTTGCTTTGAACTTACAGTCGTTAAGGAAAGCACGAAGGTCACTTCACTCGCTGCCACAATCCTGGCCTCTCTGCATTCAAATAAATTAACCATCTATCGGCTGAGTAATTTGCTTGCGATAATTAGTAGATTAACGCTGAGCTACAGTGGCGGTAATTGATTAAAGCGAGCCACGAGATACTTTCTTGTAGCATATTTTGTGAAATGCTTTTGTGAATATCGTTTCTTTGCTAGATTTATTTATATGTGTAAGCCACGTCCAGAAACCTAAATTGGGACAATATGAAGGAAAGTGATATCAAAAGAGAACCTCTCATTACAGGTGACGTGACACTGTACCTTACGGATGGCAGAAATTGTGAATCGTAGAATTAAACGTGTTTTTTTCTTACTTCAAACCACTGTAGTTTCTTTGTGTCCTGCGCCCCACAACGCTAAAATAAAGGGGCTCTTCATTGTGGAAGCAATTTGTAACTTTCACGTATAACCCTGAATTTAACTAACTTTCAAATCACATACCCTTATATCACTAGTGCCTTAGCTGCTTCGTTGTTGCTCTTAGCTGCTTTCATTTGCCGCCTGACTAAACAGCATAATTCGCCTATTTTTGTCACAAAAGTTCTACTACATCTCTCTTCGCTGACTACAGAGTCAATCGCGTCCCAGCTGCTTGCTATAGCGACGAGCGTATTAGGGCTTGGCATGCTCGTGGAGAGGTTCGCTGCGTTGACGTCCCGAAACTGGGTGAGTGCCTAAGCATCCGCGCTATTTCCCGCGGTAATAGAGCGGCTTCCTCGCCGCCAATCCCCCCCTCCGGGGCCGGATTCCCAGGAAACTGGGCACATTGGCTGCAGGCCCGACGGCGCCAGCAGCTGCCGCGGGCACTCGCTGCTCCGAGGCGGTGGCAAACGAAGCAAACGAAAATCACGAGCAGAAATAGGACGCCTGTTAATCCTTTAAACCCTCGCTCGGGCCTCGTCAATGTTGACATGTGCCTTCAGAACTTCCGGGAAAGGGGTTGCTGCATGGACCGTGACCTTCACTGCGATGGACCCAAATATATATATATATATATATATATATATATATATATATATATATATATATATATATATATATGTGTGTGTGTGTGTGTGTGTGTGTGTGTGTGTGTGTGTGTGTTTATTCGTCATCTTGACAAATGAAGTTGTTGCTTGTGCTTATGACTGTGCTCTCTCCACACACAGATACATTCACTCCCACGCAAACAAAAACTAAACAAAGCTATGTTTTTCTGCTTTGAAACACGGCGGTACTCTCGTCTTCAACGATTTAGTGATGATGTCCTACGAAGTCCCAAATGACTAAGCTATCATGCAGTCACATTTTTAATGGTTGTTTAAATCTACTTAGAGAGGTTTTAAGAATAATTTCTGTACAGGATGTAACCTTCGAAGCAAGTATTTTTTATCACAGACCGTTTTCTTAAAATGTGCATTATTATGCACATTTCAAATGTGCATTACGTTTCAATACGTGCTCTTGTGTGAGCATGTTAGCCAGTGTTATGCGGTTGGTATTAAGGTTCTTGGCATTAAATTTCGCCGTTTGTTTAATCTCGGAAATATTAACGAGGAGGTGCACCATTTTTTTAGACAATGACCTGCAATGAACCCTCAGGCCTCTACTTGTGTGATGACGAGGCTGTTCTTGCCCATTACCTCGTATTGGCAGACGGGTGTGGTGCAAAGTTTGACCTTGAGCTACCCCTAAAGCTGCTGAAAGCAAAGGTGCTTCCTGAATTAAGAACGGCGTGAGCAAGACACATGCCTTAGCTTGTAAACCAGGTATCTTTTTCGGAATTACGGAACTCAGCATGTTCTCAGCGAACAAAGTTCCGGTGCAGCATCTCCCTAGGCATCACATCTGTAAGAAACTGCTGCTAACAATTCCACATCAAACGAGGGTGCTTTCTGCAAGCAAATGTAAAATTTTTGTTTAAGGTGTTACTCGTTTCTGGTACATTCAGACCCAATGTGCATTATAATGTACACGCTGATGTGCGAAAGCTGTTTGCCGTAAAGGCGCAAATGTTTTTCTTGTACAATACTGTTTGTGTGCGCATAATGAAAGCGGGAGTGCACAATAACTGTCTCTCATGCGAGGACAGATCAACCGATACACTCACGAGGGAACGGGGAATGAAGAGACAGAGTGAAGAGAGGAAAGTAGGCTAAAAAAGAAAGGGGGGGGGGGTGGAGAGGTGAAATCAAGGAGGAGAAAAAAACGAGCGTGATGGGAGGAGGACACGCTTCACCATGGCTCGCGGCTTATAAAAGCCGCTCGGTCAAGCTGGTGTCCTCAAGAAAGTCCAGTAAGGCCCCAACGGCAAAGCGGCGATAGTCTTCGTAGCCAGTGGGATGTAGGATGTCCTGCAGGGTTGCACATGGCAGTCCGACGAGACAGTATATCTTCACGAGCCGCTTCCGCGCTTCACCGAGAGCAGGACACTCACACAAGAAGTGGGACAGTGTTTCCGCCGCGCCACCGTCAGCGCAGTTTGGGGAGCTCGCGCCGCGCAGACGATGCCTCCGTTCCGTTGGCCACATGGCGCTGGTCCTCAGGGCTAGGAGGAGCCTTCGCTCGCGGCGAGTGAAACCAGTCGCCAATGCATGGGCGGAGGGGGGCATCCGGCGGGAACCCGAGCGTCACCACTAGCATAGGCAGGACGGAAGGGCATTTCAATACCGCCCTCCTTTTGAAAATATTTATTCTGCTTGTGTCTTGAACCTTGCTCAAGTCCAATGTTGGTCGTATAAAAGCATTTATTAGTGAACTTCTGCGACATTGAACGTATCTATCTATCTATCTATCTATCTATCTATCTATCTATCTATCTATCTATCTATCTATCTATCTATCTATCTATCTATCTATCTATCTATCTATCTATCTATCTATCTATCTATCTATCTATCTATCTATCTATCTATCTATCTATCTATCTATCTATCTATCTATCTATCTATCTATCTATCTATCTATCTATCTATCTATCTATCTATCTATCTATCTATCTATCTATCTATCTATCTATCTATCTATCTGTCTGTCTGTCTGTCTGTCTGTCTGTCTGTCTGTCTGTCTGTCTGTCTGTCTGTCTGTCTGTCTGTCTGTCTGTCTGTCTGTCTGTCTGTCTGTCTGTCTGTCCACGACTTTAAGCTCTCCTGGCCGTTTCGACAAAGGGATCTATAACGAAGTTGGTATGGCATAACATGACTGCATGAGGAGCATAGGTCATGAAAATCATGACATGTATGTCATAAATGTCTTGATTTACATTTCATAGTATTGCTCTTTTTGTGGTGGTTTCATTCACATGACATGTTGCAAAACTGGTATGGTATGACACGAATGCATGGCAAACATAAACGACAGATACTAACGTGGAAGTCGTGACATGCATGTCCTGTAATTCATGAATACACGCGCACTCTGATGATGTGCTCGGGGTCCTTTCTCTAGCTTCACATATACCAAATCTGGTATTACGTGACGTCAGTCAATGACGAGGGTACAAGAATGGTGCACACTAGATAATCATGACATGCGTGTCATGTAAGCACATGCGTACATACCACTCTCATGATGCGCTTAAGGCCGCTTCTTCACCCTCACATATACCAAATTTGGTATTGCGTGACGTGAATGGACGACGCAGGTAGATGCTTCAGGCGACAGGCGTCTTATCCTTAAAGCGACAGGCGTTACTGAAGGTGACAGACTTCAGTAATCGGATTAGATTAAGGCATGCTTTGTAACCACTGTGTTGCTTCCTGTAAAACAGCACATGGGTGTTTGTGTTCCTTCTCTTGCCGTCATGAGAGTGGGTAACAAGGTGAAGCGTGAATAACGTCGTCGTAGGCACAAGAATAAGCGGTTGTGTACAGTAAACTGTGTCGAAGTTGAGGTTCCCAACTATAAATGGTGATCAATTCTGTTAACGGCCGCTGACCGAAGATCCCGAAAGGCATTATCTCTGGCATACCCACAAACAGCAGCCTAAGCTCATTTTGGAACACATTTTTAACACGAAAGTATTTTATGCCGGAGTCTACCATGGCTCTGCTGATGTACTTCCGTCACAGAAGTGACGTTCGAAAATATATACTAAGATATTTCAAAGAGAAAACTAGAACGCAAACATACGTCGAGCGGTATCGAGCCAGTAAGCTCTCGATTCTAAGCGCGGGGCACTAACCACTATGCCACAGAGCATACGTTGTCTGGCATTGTAACGGCAAACTATTTATATACACCATAACCGATTTGGCCGTCTTCAGAGCTACGAAATTTTAGCGCATTTTCTTTATCTGTGGTGAGACTGCAGGACATGTAGGCTCGCGTAGGGAGCGCTCAAATGGTCGTCGTCTCCACGAAGCGCCGCCTCCGTGGAGCGTGGTATCTCTTGCGCGTGCGCTTACCAGACTCCTAATTCGGGAGAGGACGAAGATCACTTCGCACGGTGTCACAGCCGTGTTTATGAAAGAAAGGTGCTGCTGACACACGTCGGAGAAAATTTCCTCTGTTCTTAGCGCCCTACCTGTGTATCCTGTGCGCTCATTTCGTGCGTTGTTTTTTCTATTTGAACAGAGAGTTGAAGTGTGGAGCTGTGAAAGTTGTTATTTCGCACTCATCTTGTGTATGCTAATTTCGCGCGCGCTTTCTGCTTGAAGTGTGTGTTGTAGGTTTCGAGCTGCTTGCCATTTCTACCTGACTTTGCAATTTGTTGCTATTGCTGAAACAGTGCACAATAAGCGCTCAAATATATCGGGTTCAGTCTCGTTTTTAGGGGGGAAGCTGCTTACGCCGTGGGTCGTACTTCGCGTACTGTCGTAGTAGCCAAATTTCATGGTAATAAAATTAAATTGCCTGTCAATAAAAAAGGTGGCACAGCATATCTACGGAGTGAATGATGATGAGTGGGGTGAAGCGTCCGTCAGTCCGTCCGTTCCGTACGTCCATCCCTCCGTGCGTTCATTCGTGCGCCCGTCCGGGCGTGCATGCGTCCGTTCGTAAGTCCAGTCGTGCGTCCATCCGCCCGTCCATCCGTCTTTCTGTCTGTGTGTCCGTGCTCCCATGCGTCCGCGCGTATCTCCGTTCGCCCATCCATCCGTGCGTCCATGCGTTTGCCCATTCGTCTGTCCGTGCGTGCGTCCATTCCTCCGTCCATCTGTCCGTCTATCTGTACGTCCTTGCATCCGGACGGATGCTTCGTCCCACTCATCATCCTTCACTCCGTTGATATGTTTTGATTTTTCTTAAATGAGAGTATATTAAATGTTTTTTTTACGTTTCATCTACTGTCTTTGGTGTTTTAGTGACAATGATGTTAAAATATTGCACAAACACACACTCGCACTTATCAAGTCATTAAGTGATACCAAAAGTATGAACTGATGCTCAACTATTTATTGTCGTGTACTGAATCGCAATGTGTATGTCCGTTCAATTTCAAAGCGTTGAGGTGGAGTCAACGAACGTTTGCCTTTTTTTTTGCATTTGCTTAAGTATATCAGAGTTGACAAGTCTTTCTACCGAGTTACAAGTGCTCAGTTTACGGCTCAGCCACGAAATAACTGCTCGGGCACTCTCACAGGTGGTCTGCGATTGGTCGTAGGAAGCAGTATGGCCGTGATGCTACCAAGCGACGCAGAGTGGACAAAGAATGGGCAACAGTCCCAAGCAGCGTCGTGGCAGTGTTCACGTGAATATATAATGTAGGATGTTCTGAAAATATGTTTCTTTAAATGCGATGTTTGCTGCCCGAGTGCGAAGGGCGGGCAAGAGCAACCTTCAGAATGAGGTTGTCGAACAAAGAATATGTTAATGGAAGTATCAGCTTTTACTCCCGCTTCTTTAACAGAAGTGCAGGAACAAGAAGAGCATGAACTTTCTAAACTCTTTCGTTGGAGCACCTAAGAATTATGCATCAACGGTGACCTGGACGCAACGAGGGAGGATATACAAATACGGGTGCACCTAATTATTAGTTTCACCATGCAGGACAATCAGTAGGACCGAAAACTTCCTTACTCTTACGGTTAGTTTTTTTCCCAAGGAATGGCGGTAATTCGAAGTGACTCACGCATTTCTCGCTCTGTTTGCTGGCAAAGTTAGCTAACGACCTGGAAACAGGACCCCTTCGGAAATGTTGTACCTTGGGCGATTCTGTCGCATTCGGAAGCAATTTCCTGTTCTTAATAGCAGACGTGAGTCTAAGAATGTCGCCAAATGTTGAAATATACTAGGGAGAATGAACCACAGAGCAAGCCTGGATCGTAGTTAGGTGTAGATTAATTCAATTCGCTTTCAATGACATTGTGTTTATGTCAATTCATGGTCAAAGATCCCTCAAAAGAAAATAATTGTTAGACAAAAATAGCGTATGTTTGAGAGCTCAATTTGTGTTTTTTAGCACAACATTAGAAACGCTCAATGCAATGTTCAACTAAGCATGTCTTCATTAAAATATTTCTGCATAACATATATTCTCACATGAGTATTTAAAAGCCTTTGAAATATCTAAGAAGTGTTATGTTCATAAACAATATTACGTTGTATTTCTCATCTTATTTAAAACAAACCTCATTTAAAACAAATTTAAAAAGAGAGTAAGTAAAACTCTCTTTGTGGGCTTTAGGACTGTTCTGAGCCAACCACGCCCTAGTGTCTGCTGACATGGCAGATTGATGTGGGATCTTCCGCTAGGCTTGAGTACCTAAACGCAAACAGCTGAGTTTAATAAACAACTAACGCAGCCACCAGTGAAAAGGCCTCAGTGTTCAGTGCCACATGTATAAATGCTGACTCGTCTTAACGCTCCGTTCGCCGCTGTACAGAGTGCATTACTGGACGTTTTAGCTTCTGTTTTTCGGGCATGTGCTCGCTGAAACAAAATGTATTGTCTTAAACTTACTGACTGCTTGTTTCATCAAGCTCACAACTTCGAGACGCTGTCTCTTTTTTGTATTCTTTCTTCCTTTTTCATTCCTTCTCTGTAATCATTATCTCCCCCATCAGAGTTATTATAGGCAATTCCGTATTGATAAGTGCAGGGATTCACCGAAACTCTGTGCTGCATATTAGCTTATGATGTTGACAGTGCCAAGGTGGACATTTTAAAGCCGGCTTATAGCCAGTTTCGTTGTTATAGGATGAAAAGGAACAACTCCTCATACATATTGCATGCACTGTCGAATGTCACTAAAACATCATGCAATGATGGACAGTTCACTGCTTAGGAGGCACGTTGATGCGGCAATCTCCTGCAAGAATTTTGATACTTATCCTTGTTAAACAAGGACTATTTTGGTTGTTCAATTGAATTTCGTAAAGCCTGATTCACGAAAAACGAAGTATATTTCGAAGGTTGCGTTCTTATGTTTTTAAGCGCTACATTAGATACCTGCATCTGAAGGTGAACTAAAATAAGCGATGACATTTGTGCTTTCGCCCCAAAGAAGGCTTAGTGCAGGCAAAGGCAGTGAGGCCAGCGTGTGCTACTAAACACCAGCTCACACGGAATGAACGAGCGGCTCCGGCTTCCTCGGCAGGGTTCGTCGTCGACTTCGCCAAATGTGAGGACTCGGCAACGTACACAAGACGATTATATATATAGCGAAAACGACTTTAAGAAGCAGCAGCTACGGCATCCATACAGTCGTTATGCACACGCGCCTATGAACAACAAAGAAACGGCGTCACGGATAGATCAACATGTAGCACAAGTTTCCTAGATTACGTGCAGTCTCACATAACTAATGTGTTAAGGTGTTTATTGGCCGGCACATAGCAATAACACGTAATGGCGTCATTCTCGGCCAGCACGGACTCTCGGCGCGAGCGGCGTTCATTTTGGAGACGACTCACTCGGAGGTGCCGGATCGTGGAACCCAATTTTATGTCGGAAGGCTTCGCAACAACAACAACAACAACAACAACAATAATAATAATAATAATAATAATAATAATAATAATATAATTATTATAATAAAAAACTTATATTAGTAATTAGTGTGAGGGATTGACGCCCCAAAACTTTCTCTCCCTTTGATAAGGCACATCTTTGAATGACGGCCGAGTGGATGTACGGAGGACTCATGGTTTGCCAGTTTTAACCTACGGTTCAAGCTCCGTAATAATCATTGACTTCGTGGATATGGCGTCATTTTCGTAATGCGGCTCTTCTTGTGTTTAGAACTGAGGTAGTTTTAAAGTTTACTTGATATTCAGAATATTTTATTTGCTTTTTGCACACACAAAAACCAAGAATTCGAAAATATTGATGACAGTTATTCCTGGAAACATTCTGCGGCATGGCGTAATATTTTTTATTAAAAACGTATTTTCTGCCGTTCATAATCTGGCGCAGCAATTAAGAAGTGATTTGCAGCATGTAATGAAATTTGCACTGAAAATGTATCTGTTATTTAGGTACTATAGTCTTTCCGAAAATGCAACGAAACCGCACTGCAACGTGAGCCCCCCCCCCCCCCCCCCAGTTTCTTCCAAAAAGAATTTCAGGCTATGCCACTGCTTACTAACTCCCTCCCAATCTTGCACTGAAAACGTGCACAGTAAAAGATTTTACATCCAAAAGGGTGTAAAAAGGGTGCTTTTGCGAGAAAGCACCTTTTGCAACTCCCTTTAACACCCATAAATGGTCGATTGAAAAAAGCACCCGTTTGTTTGGGTGCTTGCCTCGATAGCACCCTAAAATAGGCTCTAAGGGTGCTTTTGTGCCTGAGAAGGGTGTAGGTGACGATTCATCAGATGGAATATGCAGCATAAGAAGAACACATAATTATAATATTTGGGATTTTACGTCTCAAAAACCTCGATAAGATTATGAGGGTCATCGTAGTGGAAAGCTCTAGAGATTTTGACCATTTGGTGTTCTTTAATGGGCGCTGGTAACGCACAGTGCACAGGCTTCTACCTTTTCACCTCCGTCTTGATTCGATTGCCACGGCCAGCATCGAACCCGCGACCTTCGGATTGGTGGCCGAGCAGCGTAGCTACTGCCCGAATATGTGGACCTTGCGTTAAATGACGGCCTAGACTTAGAATGTGTGAAGGTGCTCTCCGAATACAACAGAGTGCCAGCAGAAGCAAATCGCGTTTCATCTATAATGGCAATTAACTGCAATCCACGTTACAAAAGCTCACCTTAGCGTTGGTTATAAGCTACATGTTTGCTATGGATTATATGCAGGAACATAATGTTCGCCCGAGTATGGGTGTGTGTACGTGAGCCTGCGCATGTGTTCACGTGTAAGCGCGATTGTGTGTACACCCGTGCATGTGTGCGTGCGCGTGTATGTGCGAGTCCGTGGTTGTGTTAAGCGTGCCTGTGCGCATGTGTACGCCCATGCGTGCTTGAATTTACGGTCGCGTGTGTGTGTGGCCTTTTGTGTGTATACGTGTATGTGTGTGCGCCTGTGAATAAGTATGCGTGTGTATCAGCCCGTGCGCCCTCAAATTTCGTGTGTGTGTGTGTGTGCGGGGGGGGCGGCACTGCTTCTTAGTGTTTAAGGTCCCACACCTGTTCAGACTGGGAGTCTATATGGGAGGTGGCTTAAGGAATGGCGGTGGTCAACGCACTGTACACGGACTATTCAGTACATGGAAAACAGCTGCACATTTTCGTACCTCATCGTTGCTTACGAACTTGCTGTGGTAGCTGATTAGGTCCGCTGAGGCACTTCTACGCTCGAAAATGTGGGTTATGACCAATTCACACGGAATGCTGTCACTGCACTTACGCACAACCATCGTTTATATTAACAACGTTTAACGAAAACGTGCCCTGCCTTTGCTACAGGTGCTTAGTAGCTCATTGGGCAACCATATGAAATATTGTGCTGACTATGTGGTCAGCAAAAAGTTTGTTATAACAACCTCGGCACGTTTCGTGGAGCGTGACAAGCCTTCTAAACATCCGCGACTGTGGATTAATTTGTTCCAGCTTCGACTACGCATTCAGTGTTTGCGGCAACATACGCGGAATTGCCAGACACAGACAATGCGAAAAGAAATTCCTCTGGAAAAAGGTGCAGCGATGCTCTCCCGCTAATGCCACCGAGGACGAAATAATTATTGTTTCTGGCCATTCCATGGTGCACTTTGTTTTCCGCAAGTTTTGCTTCACTATTTTTCGCCCACTGCAATCGCATTCCGTCAAAATACTCAAAGAACCCGAGGCTGGTAAATAACCCGCGTCGCTGTGCGGCTGGCTGGAAGGAGAGTTGCCATTTACAAGGAGTCATTCTTGGAGCGCAATTGGATTGCCTTCCGCGTCGAACCGCCGTCCGCCGTATGCGCCATAGCGTTTGCCTTTCGGTGCCGTCTTGGCGGGTTTCCCGCTCCTCCCCCCCCCCCCGCTCAACCCGGCCAGCGTTGCCCCCACAAGCGGTGTAGATAAGCGAATAGTTGCGTCACCGAACACCTGCGTCGACAGCTGCGGCGCCGCCGCCAGTGCCTCCTCCGTCTCTCTCTCAACGTTGCCCCCTCTGTCTCATCCGTCTTTCAAATGCGTTGCGTTGGTCTGGGGTCTTGGTCGCTGTGTTAGTTCTAGCGAACAGGCGCATCTTCAATGGTGGTCACGCATGGCACCGTGTTCGAAGTGACGCTCGGATTAAGGAATATTCATGGAGCGGCGGACACGGACAACGTGGGCCTGTTAACGGTGAGTGTACTGTTTTCGTAGGTAGTAATCATACAGCACTAGCTGGGCGCCTGTAGCAGCTCTGCCGAAGTAGGCTGCGAGCAATTTACAACATGCGTTCGCGGGCCTGTTGCAGATGCCCGATTAAACGTGTGACTTAACGAGTTCATACTGCTATGCGCGATGTTGTGTAAGTGTCTGCATCACTCATACAGTGAGTGATTTGATCACTTAACAAGGGCGCAATTCGTTGCTGATCGCACATTGTCTCTACACTGCTCAAAGTGATATTGTTTCAAGATGCGCTTTAGGCTACATCGTAATAACATTTCTATTATTACTCAAATGTGCAGCGTGCTTCTGTAGGTGTAAGCGTAAAAAAATAAAGAAAAAGAAAATTTATGTACAGAGGCGCACTGTACGAAATGGCTTTTTTTTGCTTAAAGACGGTATAGTTTGGGGTGCTGATATGCCGCGATGCTCCCAGCACGTGCGCGTCGGTCTTTTAAAATATTTAGGACACGTGTCACCAGCAACAGGGAAAGATCTAGTAGACTTCCAAAGGCGCGTTGTTGTGGCCATCGCCGTGCGTTGTTTTCCCTCGTTTCTGTTTGCTGTTTTCGTGCTTTGCTTTCATCTGCGATAACGTTCGGCGTTATAACAGAATCGAGAGAGTATACGTTATTGTGGGAGCTATGTGCGGTAGCTCTAGCACAAGCCGTGGCTGCTGCAACGTAGACGGCGTCCGCGCGCGTTGGTGTCGTCCGAGCGCTCCTACTTGCTTGATTGTGTTTAACTGAGTATTTAGGCACGGGTTACGTTTGTAAATCCCGTAATCAATAATCGCTAATAGCGTGCCCTTGATTGCCATCAGAAGATGGGCTTGGTTGTCGAAATATGCCAGACGCTTTTTCTGAAAGGAAGCTTTGAAGAATTTTTTAAAAAAAGAAATACTTTCACACGTGCTAGGCAGTGCCTTTTGCAGGCCCGCAACTCTTTAAAAACTGGACGAGCTATCACATCTTTTATCAAATTACAATGAATTAGGATGATTGAATTATAGATGACGAATTTCTGTGCTATATTAGGTGCACAAAATACATGATCGCAGCCCTACGTCTAGAAAGCAGGCAAATAGGAAGCACAGCGTCAAATTTGCATTAGATGCCATTGACGGAGCTTCTTGTGAGGGTAGAAAGAACGAGAAAATTGTTCATTTTTGATGCCCTTATAGAGGCAGTCAGAATAGCACTGATTGCTGAGTTGTCACAATTACTCAGATTGATAGAGGCGTAAATAAAGTCAGTAAATCTTTTACTTTTTTTTGCAGACCTCTTCGCTAGTGCCACGCCCAAGATCATTAGTTCTCATGTAAAAGAGAAAGCAGAGATGCCTTCATTGTTTGTACACGAAGAGGTAAGTTTCTTGTGCGTTTTGATTATTGCTACATGTTCTGAACGTTGTACTTTAAGAATTGTTTTTCACACTGGCTCACTACCCTAGAAGGAATTTGATCTTAGGTGAGTTCCAGCTTTCGTAAGTGCCATTTTCGAGCTGTTGTCTTACAGTTCACCTCAATTCGGGAATTTGCTGTATGCTGGAAAACTCTTATCTTTATCATACGAAATTATTGGAATGTATGGGTTTTATGCTTCGAGTACAGTGTAATGTCAATCACACGCCATTTCAAAGAATACCACTACACATTCTTCATATATGGTGCTGCCAGAACAGCACGAACATCCTTTTATGAGAAGTCATATTTGCTCTTATTACAGGATGAGAGGGTGCCGCTGACGTCCTGCGTAGTCTACCCCGGCCCCAGCCTAGAGCAAGCCTAGTTCCTGAACCTCCACGTGGATGACCGCAAAATCTTCCGTGTCAGTAATGACGAAGAAGGAGTGACAGCACTGATGTGTTGATTTTTTTTGAACATTGTCTACGGCCGCAAGGCTTTTAACAACCACCGTAATTGAGCGGCTTTTTCTCGGCGTGAGTTTGGAGTTTATCGAAGAAGTTGTTCAGGCAGTACGACGCTCAAAATTTTAGTGTCACAATGCCTGAACAACTTTTTCTAGTGTGGTCATAGTAGATGAACAAATATTGTTATTTGTGTAAGTTATTTTGCTTAAATGTAGCTGGACCATTCCATGCCAAACGTCCCAGCCACTTTGGCGACCATCTTAAATGTATTTGAAAAAAAATGTGCTGACTTACTGCGTTGAAAACAGTGAACTGCTAGCATATTTCAGCGAGAAAAAAAGTTTTTTTTTCATGCGGCTGGCTTATAACTTCCTGGCATAATGCGGTCTGTGTGCTGTTTGTGGAAAATTTCGTTTCAAAACGACCGATTATCTTTTCTAAAGCAAATTCGGTCTACCTGTCAAGTAAATGTGCTTCTGTAAGGTATTTGAAGCTCAACAATATTAGTGCAATTTTTTTGCCACATTCGCTTCCAAGAATAAAGCCAAAATGTGTTATGATTGCATTTTTTATTGCAATATTGCACTTTGTATGAATATCTGAGCAGTGAATACTTACCCCACAGAAGGTATATTTTGAGGAAAAAATATCTTTAGACCTCTCAAGCTGCTGAAATATACGAGAAAATATTACAAATTTCACAATATTGTGATTTTTGTCCGTATTAAGATGCAATTTGCTCCATGTTGTGATACAGTGAAAAGTCTTCATTATACCTAAATTTTAAGAAAAGGAAATTATTTCTATAATAAAAAATCTTATCGCAAAAAGGACAGGAAGGAGCACTGTCAACTGAATTTTATTGAAGGTGCTACGAGCGTTTTTATACTGAGCACAAGAACAGGGCTCATCTGCAACAACACATGTGTGACCATGACAAAATAATTTTAACCGAGAAAAGAATACTCTTTTTCGGAAAAGATAAGTGAAGGTGTACTGATGCATTGATCCTTGGCCTTCCTGATAAAGAGTTCTAACATCTCTCATATTTTCTGCTCGCTTTTTTTTCAAAAGCCTTGTTTTACGAAACCTAGGACTACACTTACATCCTTTACGGTGTCCGGCCATGAGACTACTATAGCCCTTCTTAACATTTAAAGCATGCTGTCTTGCTTGATCATTGAAGCATTGCCCAGTTTGTCCTATGTTTACTTTTCCACATGTTAGCGGTATCTCATACACATTAATTTGGCATTCAGTAAACCTATTCTAGTGACGAATGGTGCAAGATTGACTATTCTTGTTGCTGTAAGTACATGCACTTTTGAAAGCTTGCAAGGGGTGGAAAACAACAATGTCGTATTTGCTGGCTCTTTTCCTAAAATTGTGAGACACCATATGTACGTAGTACCGTGTAACATGCAAAGGTCATTGGTCATTCTCTTTTTCTTTTGGTCCTGTTTCCTTTAACTTTACTTTCTGCAGGAGGGTTTCGCAAACAAGTGTGAAGATGCTGTTGGGGTATTGGCTGGTATTATCAGCCCAGGAGTGCTAAGAATCTTCTGCCTTTTCACATTGGGTTTTCAAAATTAGTAAAAAGAGGAATTGATACCACATGTATTCAGGCCACCCTTCAGAAGTCATGTTAGCACAAGGGTGAGGTCAGGCTTAAAAACCAGATTAAAAGACTAAAATATGCTGGATATCCCAACAAAATCATCACACCCGTTTGGAAAACCCTCCTGCAGAAAGTAAACTTAAAGAAGACAGGACCAACAAAAAACAATGACCAAAACCTTTGCATGTTATACCACATCACGTGTCTCTCAATTAAAAAAATAGCCAGCAGATATGATATTAACGTGTTGTTTTCCACCCCTTGCAAGCTTTCAAAAGTGTGTGTACTAAACAGCAACAGCAATATTCAATCTTGCACCATTCGTCACGAGAATAGGTTTACTTAATGCCAGTTTAACGTTTGTAGAAGTATTTTTTATCAGGTAAACCACTGATCAGTGCTTCACTACACGTTCATTTGTCCTTTCCGAAAGGGAGTATTTTTTTCACAGTTGAAATTATTTTGTAGTGCCCACACGTGTTGTCGCGCATGAACACGGTTCTTGTACTCCGTATAAAAGCGCTCGTAGCACATTCATTAAATTCAGTTGACAGTCGGTGCTCTTTCCTGTCCTTTCTGTCTTTTCCTGAAGTTGTCGCGCTGTGACAAGCACACAACCACGATGAACCAACTCTCCCAAATTAAGCTCTTGTTACGTAACACGTAGACCGAGTTTCGTATGAAAAGAAGGAGCGGTGCTTTTAAAATAAAATTTTACAACGCCTAGACGGCATTCCAGGAAGTTCAGAGGGCAGCCACGTGACCAAATATTTTTCCTCTCCTAACTATTCCAGAAGTTTACTATTTTCAATGCAGCACGAGTTTTTCGAATACATTTGAGATGGTTGCCAAATCGGCTGGGACATTTGGCAAAAGTAATCCAGCTGTGTCATTAGCCATAATTATGCATCACCTCTTTTGTTTTTTGTGTGTCCTGACTCAGTTTTGTGTTCGTTTTTAGCTTATTCTGTTTCTGATCATTGTATTGGTTTTTTAAGTATTCGCTAAAGTTATATGCGCAAAAACCTGCATATGTTTGCATGTACATCATTTCTCATAACCAATTGTTATACATCCAAGAATACAAAGCCTAAACCACTGTGATTGTATACATTTGAAAACACTATCCGTACATATTTTTGTGTGCATAACTTCTTGGAAAAGATTGTGTACATGAAGGCGTATATAGTGAAATCATGGTGATTGTACATATTTGAAAGAATTATAAGTATATATTTGCCTGTATTTCATTCCTATTAACCGATTGTGTACATAAAGGAGTATTAAACTGGAAACCACTGGGATTGTAGATACTTGAAAGAATTATAGGGATATATTAGCGTGTATTTCATTTGTAGTCTCTATGTACTTGAAGCAGTATACTAAACTGAAACCAGTGTAATTGTTTGTTGCGAAGAATTGTCAATAAAGTGAAACTGAAAAATTATAATAAACATTTGAGGTGTTGCATGTGTAGTGTACGTATACGTGAACATGTTACACATCTGGTGAAAAAGTTGTGTGGAAGAAGAAAAGTTTATAAGTTTTATTTGCCTATTAAAGAAATGCAATATGCAAGGGCAGCAAGGCTTCGTTTTCTGTAACGCGCATTATGCATATACTGTGAAGTATATATAGATCCAGCACAAGTTCATACACGATTGTACGTGTTTATATTTTTGCCCACACGCAATGAATGGAGCTCGACAGGTGGCGCACCATTGATAATCAGGACCACTTTCTTCAAGTAGTGTGTAATCAGTGCATGCTGATATCTATTGGTGCAGTCTAAAAGAATACTGGCACCCCTGCCATGGGCACTCAACACCCTTGTGCACCCTTCTCGCACCCTCTTCAGAGGGTGCTAAAAAAGTGAAGGACATCGAAGGCACCCTTCCTTAAGGGTGTTTTTGTAACACCCTACAGTTTTTTTACATGTACACCCTAATCTAAGGGTGCATGGAAATGCACTTTTTTTGGAAGGTGCTGAATTGACACCCTTAGGGTGTCGTCCACGGGACAAGCTCATTCTGGGTGTAAAAATTTTTACTGTGTATGTACTTCTGCGTCGTTTCTGCGTTAGGCGCTCGTTTCTTGTAATCAGCTGGAAAAATTGTCGGTACATAAGAAGGGTGCTGGCTTGAGTCACTTCTGCAGATTCTCACAAAAATTCTGCTACCAATTATATTCAATTTCTCGCCACCACACACTTCATTTGGCGTTGCGTAGATATAAAAATATATAAGACATCACAAGTACGTTCCTAACAATATCGAATAATAGTAGCAGCATAGACGTATAGCTTCGCAATTTTTAACAATGCTCGAAAGACGTGGGGTAAATATGTTACGCAGATTTGCGCTTTTGATGTGCACACTTGTACCTCCGTGTATCTCTATAGAATAGAGGAGTGGTGACGCAGGAATTATCTCTCGTTAGAAAAAATAATTAGTGTAGCTGCTTATTTTTATTAATAAATTCTCTTTTCTTTTTCCGGTGCACTGCTTTTTTGTACCATATGTTCAGAAATCGGTCAAACTTGACTGGAGTCGACCCCTTCGTGTTTGCATGGCCCTCAGGTCACGACGGGGTCACATCGAGGAAAGGGGAGTTCATCAGGCACAACGCGCGCTTCGCCAACGCGTGGAAACCAAAGGAATCGGAAGAGTTGTAACACCAGTCTGGAGGCTCACGGCTTCCTAGAATAAAGCGAGCGCACGCCTCCAGACGCGGCGTGGTAACACACTGCAGTGGCACGGTTTTTCGCGCAGGGCAATGGCAAGTGTTGGCGTCCACGGGAAAACATGAATACGCAGCCATACAAACAGTGTGCACACATGCAAAAAAAGGGAAAAAAATACAGCACGCGCCGTTGGAGGGAAAGAGGACGAAAACGATCGGCTGCTGTTACTGTTGCCCTGATGACGCAACAACGTCATCTTTACGTCATGTCTACGTAATTGGCGCGAGAGATTGCCCGCCTTTGCAGAGGTCGTAACTGTACGGGGCTCTTAACGCCCGCTTCAGCGGAGCGTTTGAATACCGCGTATCTATAGGAGTTATGGGGAAAAATCACCGCCTAAGCACTTTGTACAAGTGGTTAACCAAAGAAAGCTGAAACGCGTGGCCTCGGTGCTTAGCAGTGGGTTCAACTGGACGTGGCAATGAAGCCTTTACCAATTATTGGTTGCACATTGGTGCCTAATAATAAGGTTAGACGCGCGTTTAGCTGGTGTTTACTATACAGTGTTTATTTCACAAGCTACACGCTTTGCGTCGCATGATCACGGTCGTGGAGGAGTGTAACGAGCAGTTAAATGCGGTAATTACAGTGGTTGTTCTCAAACCACAGGCAATCGCAGACTTCGCTGACGAAGCGAATGTGCCACTGG
This sequence comes from Rhipicephalus annulatus, assembly GCA_013436015.1. Lineage (NCBI taxonomy): Eukaryota > Metazoa > Arthropoda > Arachnida > Ixodida > Ixodidae > Rhipicephalus > Rhipicephalus annulatus. The sequence continues at coordinate 133,770 of WOVY01000812.1, read as the reverse complement.
AGAAACTCCCGCCGAAAGCGGCCGTTTACTCCGGCCAATGCGCTCCCGCAATTATCACATTGCCACCGCAACGACGCTGAAAGCACTTGACATCGCGACCAACCTCGACGGCGTGGTTTCCGAGAGTCGTTCGCCACCAGCGTTTGCATTTTCGTTCGCAATTTAGCGCGACTTGGAATGCTGCTTGGTCATCGGTACGCAGTTGGTGCCAGCACTCCACCTCCCGGGCCTGTTTTTATGCCCGGACTGCACGATCCGCACGGCGAATGCGAGCTCTCACGTTTCCACTTTCGGCAGTCTTCTAGAATTCTTCGTCCCACATCCTTAGTTGTGGAGGATTCAGGAGAAACTGACGTCGTAAATGATAACACAGCCAATAGATTCTTGTAAACTTATCAGGGCGAATCAGACGGAGCACAAAAATAGAGCTTCAACAAGCGCTGTGACGGCATTGTCTACATGCACAAACATAAAGATTGAATGACAGGGGAACTCGTGTGCAAGGGTACTTCATTCAATATGTGGGAGAATGTTTCATATCTGAGCTCCTGTTTTCCTTTTAGATTGTGAGCTACGCAAGTTAATTGTACGAGTTCCTTGATTACATGCAATTTCGGTGCAAGCGCTTTTGCTTTTCAAGGTGGTTGAAACTTTCTTTAATAAACTTCAGTTGTTACAGCTCTTGTTTGTGTCCTCTTCTTTGTGCTACATCACATTCGTGCTGAGAAGTTTACAACAATGCATCATTTCTAGCTCCCCACCTTTCTCCTTTACTGCAGCCAAGGGAGACCATTCGTTACATCACTGCTGAATGGATTTTCGTTTCTCCTGCGATTTACAGCTTTCGATGTATGCTGTAAAACCGACCACTTCTATAGTTCACAAGGCCACCGACATTTTGTTAAACAACTTCGCGCACTTCTCGAAACGTTATAAGAAAGCAGTTCTTGTCCCTTAACAATCTGTGTTTAGAACTAATGTCTATTCATTAGGAGTACGGTGTACGCTACTATGGCACAGCTTTGAGCTGTTCCGATGAAATGTATGTGTTAAGAAAAAAAAAAGTGGGTAAAAATTTAGAGTACCACGTACTCAACTATGGGAGAGCTGAAAGCTGTCCCACGGGCCTTATCCCTTATCTAGCATCATCGATGAGCTGCTGAGACTGCTAAAGTGATCAAACTTTGACCCACTACCATCCTGGAATGTGGCAGTACAGACCCACAGTTATGTCGCTAGGTACTTGTTGAGTTCTTCAACGCCGTAGTGAACAATTTCAGCTTTCCGACATAGCTGCTCAGTCACACCCAGTAGTTTTAGTGACAATGACGAACTTTTAACTCAAAGTATCTGTAGTCATTACAGGATGTCATTTTATTTTGTTAGCGAGCACCACGCACAACGTATTAGCCGAATGCCGGCTTGGGGTTAAAATTCTTTTTCGAGCCGTGAAAAACAGTGGACTGACGTGTTTTTCTTCTAATGTAGCTGTTAAAGGCGAATCCTTGTTCTTTGCCGCGGCGACGACAACTTTTGTCGGAAAGCGGCAATCAACGTTTTTAGATACTGTCAGTTGGAAAAGCTCGCGCCTGAGCGTCACCCCCGGAAAAGCTTCCGGGGGTGACGGCCTGAGCCGGCTCAAACTCGTATCCGCTCCGAGAAGCGGCGCTGGCGTAGCGTTCAGATTGAGCCGCTCCCGCCACCGGCGTCCCGCGGCAGCGTTAATTTTTTTGTAGCGTTTTTTTAGTTCGCTTGCTCAAATCACAGCGGCGTGAGCTTGAAGGGAAGGTTAGATTTTGGTCATCGGAATAGTACTTAACATGTTACACGACAATCAAGCATGCTTGATTGCATTTGCAGTTTAACATAGTAAACACGCCGACCTGCGGCACGCCGGGCTGTCGAAGTGGCTTTGCCTCTGAGGAAAACACATTTATTTATTTATTTATTATTATTTTGTAATACTGTCGAACCCTCATAAAGCGTCATAAGAGAGAGGACATACATAAAGAGTGTACATTGTTCATTAAGTTTCCTAATATTTTGACAACTCACAATGCAAACTGATACTCGCTTAATTAACAACTCAAGATTCAAATGACAATTAAAGAACAGTTCAAAATTCACAGTCATTTTTCAAAATATTTGCTATGAACATAAAGTCGCTTACATCACTTGGCATTGAGAAAAAAGTTTAATTTAGCAATCACGCAAATGTGCTTCTACAGCATTTTCGAAATCAGTGATATCTTTTAAGATAACAATTTTGTTCGGCAATTTGTTCCACATTTCTATGACATCTGGAAAAAAGAATATCGAAATGTGTCAGTATTTGTACGGAATGGTTTTATGACACAATGGTGGTTTGTTCGGGGATTTCTTTCGTCTGTAGAGTGTAAATATTTGAGCTTATCTATCTTCAGTTGATCGTGCATTATTTGGAACAATACTTTCAGAGTATATTTATTTCTACGTAGTTGAAGAGGATCTAGGTTGAATCTCCGTAACATCAATGTGACTGATTCCTTCCTTCGGTACGTTGAACAAATAAAGCGCACCGCTAGACTCTGTACTCTTTCTAGCTTTTTCTTAAGAGTAGCTTGATGGGGACTCCAAACAACGGATGACTATCCTAGTACTGTCCTAATGAAGGTGGTGTAAGCAATATGTTTTACGTCGCGCGATGCATCCTGCAGCTTCTTTCTCAATAGATATATCTTTTGATAGGCTTTCGTGCAAACGTTAAGTATATGCTCACTCTATGCTAATTTTTGCGTAATTTTTACCCCAAGGTACATGAAATAGGTCGTATTTACCAAAAAAGTGTTCACCACTTGTTGGAGTCAGTTCTTCGAACCCCCAAAATTACCCTGCAGTTCTCAAGACATGAACAGCTGCTATTCCACGAAAAGCCTTCGTGGTGACAATCAAGACGTACATTTCAGACTTACATTTTGAATCCGAGGACCTAACAACTTGCTGCGAGCACATCGTAAGGGGAAACGTGAAACATTCATGTAGTATGTGTACACCTAAGGCCGGTCATCATCATAATCATCAGCCTGACTACGTCCACTGCAGGACAAAGGCCTTTCCCATGTTCCGCCAGTTACCCTGGTCCTCTGCTTGCTGCTACCAATTTACACCCGCAAACTTCTTAATCTCATCTGCCCACCTAACCTTCTGTCTCCCCCTAACCCGCTTCCCTTCTCTGGGAATCCAGTTAGTTACCCTTAATGACCAGCGGTTATCCTGTCTACGCGCTACATGCCCGGCCCATGTCCATTTCCTCTTCTTTATTTCAACTATGATATCCTTAACCCCTGTTTGTGTCCTAATCCACTCTGCTCTCTTCTTGTCTCTTAAGGTTACACCTACCATTTTTCTTTCCATTTCTCGCTGCGTCGTCCTCAATTTAAGCTGAACCCTCTTTGTAAGTCTCCATGTTTCTGCTCATTAGCTAAGTACCGGCAAAAACAGCTGTTATATACCTTCCTCTTGAGGGATAGTGGCAATCTACCTGTCATAATTTGAGAGTGCTTGCCGAATGTGCTCCACCCCATTGTTATTCTTCTAGTTACTTCAATCTCGTGGTTTGGCTGTGCGGTTATTACCTGCCCTAAGTAGACATAGTCTTTTAGAACTTCAAGTGCACTATTACCTATCTCGAAGCGCTGCTCCTTTCCGAGGTTGTTGTACATTACTTTCGTTTGCTGCAAATTAATTTTAAGACCCACTTTTCTGCTCTCCTTGTCTAACTCCGTAATCATGAGTTGCAATTCGTCCCCTGAGTTACTCAGCAATGCAATGTCATCGGCGAAGCGCAGGTTAATAAGGTATTCTCCATTAAATCTTATACCTAACTGTTTCCATTCTAGGCTTCTGAAAACCTCCTGTAAACACGCGGTAAATAGCATTGGGGAGATTGTGTCTCCCTGCTTTACACCCTTCTTGATTGGTATTCTGTTGCTTTCTTTATGAAGCACTATGGTAGCAGTTGATCCCCTGTAGATTTCTTCCAGAATGTTTATATACACTTCATCTATGCCCTGATTCCACAGTGTCTGCATGACAGCTGATATTTCTACTGAATCAAACGCCTTCTCGTAATCTATGAAGGCTATGTATAGTGGTTGGTTATACTCTGAGCATTTCTCTATTACCTCATTGATAGTATGAATGTGGTCAATTGTTGAGTAGCCTGTTCGAAATTCTGCTTGTTCCTTTGGTTGATTGAATTCTAATGTTTTCTTTACTTTGTTAGCAATTACTTTTGTAAATGGCTTGTATACTACAGAGAGCAAGCTGATCGGCCTATAATTCTTCAAGTCCTTGTCATCTCCTATCTTATGTATTAAGATGATGTTAGCGTTCTTCCAAGACTCTGGCACTCTTTCCGTCAGGAGACACCTCGTAAACAGGGTGGCTAGTTTTTTCTAACACAATCTGTCCTCCATCTTTCAGCAGATCTGATGTTACCTGATCCTCACCAGCAGCTTTGCCTCTTTGCATGCTCTCCAAAGCTTTTCTGACTTTTTCTGTCATTACTGGTGGGGTGTCTTCTGGGTTACTGCTAGTTCTTATAGTATTAAGGTCGTGGTTGTCTCGGCTACTGTACAGATCTCTGTAAAACTCCTCCGCTATTTTAACTATCCTATCCATATTGGTAGTTATTTTGCCTTCTTTGTCCCTTAGTGCATACATCCGACTTTTGCCTATCCCAAGTTTCCTCTTCACTGCTTTGACGCTTTCTCCGTTTTTCAGAGCGTGTTCAATTCTCTCCATGTTATACCTTCTTACATCGCACACCTTACGTCTATTAATGAACTTTGAAAGCTCTGCCAGTTCAATTTTATCTGTTGTACTTGACACTTGCATGATTTGACGCTTCTAAATTAGGTTCTTCGTTTCCTGGGAAAGCTTGCCAGTGTCCTGTCTAACTACCCTGCCTCCAACTTCCACTGCCCACTCCGTAAATACTCGTCAGATTATTATTCATTGTATCTACTCCAAGGTTGGTTACCTTACTAGGAGCCGAGTACCTGTTATGAAGCGAGACTCTGAATTTCTGTACTTTCCCTCTCAGCGCTAGCTCATTTATTGGCTTCTTTCGTATCAGTTTCTGTCGTTCCTTTTTCAAGTCTTGGCGAATTGGAGACCGTACCATTCCATGGCCACTGCATCGTACCTTGCTAACCATTTCCACATCCTGCACGATTCCTGGGTGTGCACTCATTACAAAGTCTATTTCGTTCTTATTTTCGTCATTAGGGCTCCTCCATGCCCACTTGCGGTTTTCTAGTTTTCAGTAGAGGGTATTCAAAATTCGTAAATTATTTCGTTCTGCGAATTCTACTAGTAGCTCTCCTCTGGGGTTTCTAGTACCGATGCCATAATCTCCTACTGCTTGGTCTCCAGCCTGCTTCTTCTCTACCTTTGCATTAAAGTCGCCCATCACCATAGTATACTGTGCTTTTACCTTACTCATTGCCGATCCCATGTCTTCGTAGAAGCTTTCAACTGAAACGTCATCATGGCTGGATGTAGGCGCGTAAGCCTGCCCCACCTTCATTTTGTATCTCCTATTCAGTATATATACGATACCTGCCACTCTTTCATTAAAGCTATAGTATTCCTCTAAGTTGCCAGCTATGTTCCTGTGAATTAGAAACCCCACTCCCAATTCCCCTCTCTCAGCCAAGCCCCGATAGCAAAGGATGTGCCCATTCTGTAGCACCGTATAGGCCTCATCTGTCCTCCTAACCTCACTGAGCCCTATTATATACCATTTAACACCCTCTAGGTCCTCGAATAGTACAGCTAGACTTCCCTCACTAGATAAGGTTCTAGCGTTAGACGTTGCCAAGTTCAGGTTCCAATGGCGGCATGTCCGGATACAGAGATTCTTAGCACCCTCTTCTGCGTTTCAGATCTGACTGCCGCCGTGGTCAGTTGCTTCGCAGGTGCTGGGGACTGAGGGCCGTGAGTTATTTGACGTATGCATGTGGGAGGCCGGTGCATTTCCTCAAATTTTCTGGTATATTCCTGCACACTTGTCCAAACCAGCAGCATTAAAGTGCAAAAGGAAACCACCGAAACTTAAAAAAAAAACTAAATTTCGAGGGCCGCGTGTCTAGAAGTGGTGGCTATGTGATGAAGTTAACATGGAAAGCAGCGATGTTGACGAAGCTACTGGCGTCCCCTCCGATCCAGAGTTGGGCCCAAAGGTAGCAACTAGGTTCCCTGTATTACAAGACCGAACATTGTTTTAAACCTGGAAGTCCGAGCTTATCCAGGAAGTTTTTTTTCAAATTCGCTTTTTGTGCTGCGTTGAGAACTTGAAAGTGAAGTCAGCCAGAGGCTTGCGCTATGAAACCGTGTAGCTGATTACTTGCTTGCTCTTTAAATTATCGAGCCCTGCTGTTGCTTATAGGTTGATTTCAAAGGTAAACATACTGCCTCTACCGACATCGTCACGCCTCAAACAAATAAATTATCAAGGGAATGCTTTGCGAATTTGCGTTCAAAGAGGTTTCGGTCAGCAATATCAGTTGTGCTGGAGGAAGGCTGGTAATCAGTTAGTACACTTCACGGGTAGAACATTCGTAACGCCATGTTTTTATTTTCCGAGTGTCATTCTACACTTTTTCTCCAAAACTGTGGCCCTATTAATCATCTTTTTATTTTTTAGTAGTCGAGCGTAATTATTGGTGAAGCTTTGGTGGTTTTATAGATTTCTCCTTTTTTTCTTCTACCAAGCTCACCGATTCTTTCTTGTGTTCTTGCATGGAGAGCATAAGTCTTTTCGGGACAGCCCGAAAGTGATCCTCCACATGTCCTGGATCTTCGGGGCTTATGTTGTGGTTGAAATCGAAAAGAATGAGCTGCTATGACAGCCTGTGTATATCTTCAGTTGATCAACATAACTGAGAAAAGTTAATACGATCTGCAAGCTCGTGAGGTTCGGCTGGCTTCCCAAACCATGTTCGCTGTATGCACACGAGAGAACAAGCTTCCCCCTACAACTGAGATAAAAGGTGAAGCTTTTTGTTACCACCACTGCCTTGTTCATTTCGACAATACCTTTGTTTGGACAACTTTGAAAAAAAGAACTTCCTGGATAAGCCCAGTATTCCGGGATCGAAACTTTCGGTGGTCTTGTACTGCAGGCAACCAAGTAGCTACTTCTGGACTTTACTCTGGATCGGAGGGGATGCCAGTAGCTTCGTCAACATAGCAGTACTCTATGTTAACGTCAGGCACATCACCACCAGCGGCCGACACACGGCCCTAGAAATTCGCGGTTTCTGCTAGTTTCGAGGGTTCCCTTTTGCGATTTATTTCCGCTGAATTAGACAAGTGTGCAGGAATAGTCGGAAAAATTTGAGGAACAGCACCGGGTTATATACTGCCAACGTACCACGTTGAATTTTGACAACGTTTCCGCCCGCTATGTACTCGCAGCAAAGAATTAGGTCCTCGGACTCGAAATGTCGATCTCGACTGTCACCTGGAAGGCTTCTCGTGGAATAGCAGCTGTCGAAGCCTCGAGAACGGCAGAATTACTTGGAGTTTGAAGAAGTGCCGCCGATCGCAAGTGTTTTCCTCGGAAGCATAGCTATACTTCGACCGCCCGTTGCGCTACAGGTTGGCATGTTTACTATCCTACTGATAATTCACTGAAGCAAGCTTTATCGTCGTGTCACGTGTGAAATATAAACTGCGAAAGAGCTATTTCAAAGAAAAGTCATTTAAATACTGGCTGTATATCATCTGTTGCACTGTTTTCTCTTTTTTCGTATTTTTTTTTCATAACTTCGGAAGCCCTTCTCCTAACTCCTCGGATAATTTCAGCTACAATCCAAAGAGTTTGTGTATGAAATGCTTCATCACATAAAATATATACCATTTATGTCAGCTGTGCCAGCGTGGGGCTTGCACGCTCACTGATATAAAACACAGCAGGACTGTGGTGCTAATTCGCGCAATACTGCTCATGTGGCCTGTGTATTTTTCCTTACCTGTTCAAAAAAGAGCACAGCCATTTCTAAATATATTATTATACGCAATTTAAACGATGTGTAATTATAACAGGATCTTTCGCTTAGAATCGTCCACTACCTGAAGGTGCAGATGAACCCTATTTATTGCAGAGGCACAGAAAAAAATATTTTTAGGTGGGTTGGGGCACCACCTCGATTTGAGGAGGGTGCCGGACAGATAAGTGTGGTCTAGTGTCACTTTTTGCTTTGTAAACAATTGCGAAAAGATGTTTTTTAGGGGGAAGGGGGAGAGAACGACACTGGCCCGGTGTGCCACCCGCTGGCCACACCACTGAGTCATTGCAGGCAAAGAAATAAGCATACATTTTAGCATACATTTTAGGTACAGGCGTGGCGCTTATTTATCTCCAAGTGGTATTTATTCGGCCCTAATCAAGCTGCTTTAGCTGAAATACGTGTATTTGGAAACAAATTTCCCGCTGTTTCGCATGCAGAGGTAGCAGACGACGCTCCTTCGCCAATCCCAAAGCGACAGCAGTGCCACCGCTGCGCGGGATACGAGAGGGGGCCGCTGCTCGCTGCTGCAACCACGCGCGCTTACCCAACGGACAGTATCTAAAAACGTTGGCTGCGATCGAAGCTTTGACTGAAAATTGCTTAGATGAGAACTGAGGCAAGATAACGTTCTCTCGGAAGAAGTTGCACGTTAAAGAGCCGCAAACGCGGTTACCTTAAACGGATTGTCTCTCTTGGTTATTTGATAGCTGTGGATCCCTCCCCTCCTCTATTTAAAAAGAAGCATCGTCAATATTTGGAGGGCGGACTTTGTGACAATTAGGGGACATGAAGGGGATTTAGTTGCAGGAAGTCACCCTTCTATTCAGTCTGGTTGCTTGTACAACGTGATGTAGAAGTAGATCAACGAGTATTCTATCTATAAACTTTTAGATGACCCTTTGCATCAGTTGGCCGCTTCAACGTAGCCATCGGGCCTGGGTGAGACACGACAGCAACGCAGGCAGCAGGGCTTCTATCTCGGGTGAGCCCAACATGCCTGAGATCACCTTGAAGTACCAGCTCTCGGAAGCATCGTCGTTGCAACTCGGATCCACCGACATCGATGTCGCGCCAGAACTTTTTGGGACTTTGCGCGCATCTGATTATCGTGGACGCAACGTGCCAACCATCTCACACATCACATTCTCCGAGCCACCAGTGCTACGGTGGAAGATGTCCAACGGGACCCATTTAAATAACAGTGTTCAAGCAGTGGAAGGCACGTTTCCTCGGCTATGTCCCTCAAATAAATTGAGTAAGGCTTTCTCAACGAGAACGCTTTTTAAATAGGGCATCAGAAGGGACAATTGGACGAGTTGGTGAACTTCCATCTTAAAGGAATAATAGCAAGACGAAAACAGGGATGGGAAAGAAAAGACAAACTACAGAGCTGGATTACTTGGGAAAAAATTATGACCCTTGTAGTTTGTAGCGCATTATGTCTTTTCTTTCCCTCCCCTGTTTTTGTCGCGCTATAATTCATTTAAAATTCAAATAGGGCATAGCTGGCCAAATGAGTGTAGAGTAAGGGAGCTTTCATTGTCGATGTTTGTTTTCAGGTAATATATAAAAAGTTCTATCATTTCTGCAGATGAAGCAACCACTAATTCGATTCAACGTAGAGGCTTTCTACAGAGATAGGGCGAAAAATCGCACGTAGAGAGACGAATGCCGATATGATGGACAAGACCAAGCATTTTCGAAGGGTTTGGTGTTGTAGGCAGAGAAGATCCCTCCATAATATATATATATATAAACGCATTCGTATGAAACTTTTGTAAAGATTGATCAGACATTTTCTGTCACTTCACCACGTAGTGCAAGACAACATTTTCAGAATATTAATAGTGTTTAAAGACTCTTTGATGAGATCTTTATTGGGAGATACTAATGCGAATTTGATATTTAATATTACACGTAAGTATTTCTGTTCAGATTTCACTTGTAACCACTGTACGTGTAAATCAATATTCGTATCTAGTTGAACACCTCTATTTTTTGAGAAAAAAAAACGCAGATGCCTTTTTTGGATTAAGCGTGAACCAGTTTTCGTCAGCGCACTTTTCTCCCTTATTCAAGCCAAGTGGAATTTGCCGCTCGCGTATTGCAAGGATGCATGATTTAAAATCCATCTACACGTCGTCGACATATGTGTAATAAAACCTATTGCGTGGAATGTAGAAAGCAGGGTATTCATTTCTATAATAAAAAGTGTGCAACTCACTTCACCACCTTGCGGCACTCCAGTGTATTGTAAAATGTTTGAGACAGGATATTCGCCACACGCACACCTAAATTGTGATTAGACAAATCGTGTTTCGATTATGGTCAGCATTATACTTCGGACACCTATGCTTTTTTCCCACTTTCGTTCAGCATTACCAAAGCTATGAGGTGTAACAAGGCCACACGCTTACACAGTGACAGGTTGTCCCACATAAAAGTGACTTTAAATTGACAGGGTTGTCTAGAATCGGTGTTTCATTGGTTTGCTTTACACCACATCAATACATGATACGTTTCCTGTTTTCGGTATTTTTGACGCATTTATTATAATGCCGTTTACCGCTGATAACTGTGTTTACAAATCAACATGGCAGCAGCCATGCAAAAGTGTGGCGCGCTTCGATCTGGAATTGCTCTTTCTACGCGCCCATGTACTGCGCTGATAACAGTAAAGAAACGGTGAAATCAGCCATTGATTTGTGGCATTCCACTCTGGGACTAAACATTCAGGTACGTTTTGCTAATATTAGTGAGATATGCTGCTTATTTAGCCGGGCCTGCTAAAACCCACGCGCAAGGCAGTGTTCGCGCTGTGTCGTCAGACCAAGAACGCTGCATCTCCAAATATTGGACATGCAACCTCACTCAGCCTTCCGTGCGTGTCAGATCCTCCTTCGGTAGAAACAAAAAACAAGGTCCCAGCTTTGCAGCTAAGACGAAGCAATGAACACGATAGCAACAAATTGGGAAGTCACGAGCAGAATGACAGTAGATCTAAACGTGCCCCACGTTTCTCGCGCACAAATGACGCACAAAACGTACTCACGGGCACAAATGAACGCCAATTAGCATCCCAGTTGTTACATGGCTGTTTCTAAAAAGTGTGCCCTTTCAGCAAACGGGGCCTGTGCATCAATGCAGTGACCTTTGTGCGCCCGGTAACTACAGCAGAATCTTCCGGTTAAAGCTCAAGGTCAGCCATGGCGTACGATTGCCGCCACCGCGAGATAAACGCAAGCGTGGGTATTGACCTTTCCCCTCTCCGTGGGGCAAAGTACGCATGGGATATGAGAGAGCGCGCCACTACAGTGGCTAGAATAGAGAAGTGTGATGAACGCGCCGGCTCGCGCGTAACGCCTTGTGAGGAAACCGCCAAGTGGCGCTGGCACACGTTTGCGCGTCACCCAAGGCGGCAATGCGCAGAGACGGGAATCAACCATGCGTGCGGGCAATGTGAAACGTTTAAAGTATATTTTGTCGCCCGTGCATAGCCCCAAACGGCAACCAAAAATATAATAATTAGCTTCACGAATTATAGGATGCCTACGCGGGTTCACGACTGAACTGAAATAACGACAGTGTGCCGAAAATGAGTGTGGGATGGCACTGCAACATTTGATCGTTATGAAGTGGTAGAAGAGTCGAACGATGAACTCAGTTGTGAGCCATTTTTGCAACACCTTCCATAGTGAGCCATTATTTCCGCAAGCACTAATCAGTAAATAAACCCCCATTATTAAAATTGTCAAACCCAGAGACGAAAATAACGAGCCGTATCTGGACGAGAAGCTTTCATTTTCTGCATACAGGTCATGCAATGCATTTTCGAACAGTGACTCACTATCTGTTTACAACAATGCATTCTTAATAATTTGTCGTGCGTCTTTTTATCACCAAGAAAAAAGCTTTATAGTTCACAAGCGCCCCACAGAAGATTGGGCTGCATGCCTTGGTGATACGCCTGAGCTTCAGGTACTTCCTCTTTTCAGTGGAAGATTCTCGCTCCTTGTGGAGTGCCTTTGTATAAAAACGCAAATGGGTGAGTGGAAAAAAGATGTCACTCGATTGGTAAGGCTCGTACCATGTTGTGCGCAGCATATAGTTTGATTTCTTTTTTTAAGCAGGCAACAAGCTCGTTCAAGCTGTCACTGTGAAGCTAGTTGTAGGTAAACCGCTATGAAAAAGTGATTTCGATGGCATCTACAAATGCGAAGAGCTTCAAATAAAGGCCTACGCATAGGCGTTCACACGAGGGGAGCAAAGGGGGCGGGCGCCCCCACCCCCCTTAGTCACCAGGAAGGGGGCGCTAAATCTTCTCCATTGACTAGGCATGGGGGCACTCTTTTAGTCATCTCAATGGGGGGGGGCATCTGCCTCTTACACTGAATAATTATGGAGGCACCATGCAATGAACCTTCGCCCCTGAACGGCAAGCATGCCTATGGGCCTACCGCTTTCAATGCGGACAACTTCGCCATTCACAGTGTACTCGAAGTGCCGGGAGATGTACCTCTCATAGAAGTGCAGCCTGCACACAGCCGAGTTTTCTTGAAGCCGCTTGTCAGTGCGCGGGATCACTCTCCGCCACTACGCAAACAGAGCTTCCGCCGACAACGCATGCTTCTTTTTAGCTGGCTTGTAGCTTGTAGTGCACCTTGGACCGAAGCAATGACTTTGTTTTCGCGCCATGAGAGTCCATACAGAAGCATTGGTGTCAGAGCGCCACAGCAATAAAATAAAAGAAACAAGGATGAACGTGCTCGACGAAACTGCCGGAAACGCGCAAACAACGTGGATGGATGGATGGATGGATATGGCTGTACCCTTTAGATCGGATGGTGGCTAGCGCCACCAAGCCGTAATACCTATTGAACCAAAAACTATATTTATTTTTTTCCCTTAAAAAGTGAGTTTGAGGATTCGTACTTTACAGTGAAGAGTTTAATTTTCACTCGTGCCTTGACTTTAGCCACCAATCAGATAACCTCCTTCTAGTTAAGTCTACCCGCTTAAAGTTTATTTTGCCCTCCCGGTCCCTGAACCCTAGTGCTTTGAAAAACTCTGCGCCATCATCCTGAACTATAGGGTGAAGCCCTTTACAGAACATTATCAAGTGTTTGGCAGTTTCTTCTTCCTCTCCACACGCACTGCATACTGTGTCTACCCTTTAGTATTTGGCCCGATATGTCTTGGTTCGCAGTACTCCCGTCCTGGCCTCAAACAGTAGAGAACTACCCCGAGTGTTATCATAGATCTTTTCCTTGGCAATTTTCTGCTTAAAAGTTCGATAGATCTCTAGTGCGGACTTCTTAATCATGCCCATTCTGCACATGTCAGTCTCCGTTTCCTTCACTTTCTTCTTAACCGATACTTCTTTTTGGTTTGGCCACCTGCTGTTTTTTTAGTATTTACCAGTCAACTTCCTGGTTCGCTTCCTCCATTTTGTATCGACATTCTGTAACGACGACGTAGAAACGAGTGCGCGCGCCCCCACGCGGCTCATCCTCAGAAGCTTCAGTGCACTCCGTAGGCACCGCTTGCCGGTCATCACACTTCCCTATTCTAGCCACTGTAGCGCCGTCGTGTCGTGAAGATGTGGTGACACTGCGACAGGCGCTCATTGCGCCATCTGGCTGGTAATGCTGAAAACACGTTCCCCTCGAGATACCCATCGTCAGCGGTAAGTTGTAGACATAAATTGCTTGTCGTTTCAACGTAGAAAGAGGTGCTGCTTCGTGGCTCAGTGACTAACGCCTGGCGCTCAAAACTCAGAGGTCCGACGTTCGATTTCACAAGCCGCAGCTTATTTCTATACTATTTATCTTTTTTTTGGGTTTTCATATGTATAGTTACGTATGCATATACGGTGAGTGACGGCAACGCCGAAGCCGTCGGCGGCCAAATCCAGACGAGAGCGTTCATTTAATGGATGTCACCATAATAGAGAGAAAAGGAGCGTTGCAGCAGGAGACGTGAAGGAATGCGTCGGCGAAGAAACAGACATACGAGAGCCACGAACAGTGTCGGAGAGAAATAGCCACAAAGCGAAGCTATTCGCTGACATGAGATTCTACAGATCTTCAGCAGAGCAACAAATTCACGCTTCTTCAGGTTGCTAGTGTAGTTGATTGTTTAAAAACTTCACTGACTTTCAAGTTAATAAACTAACCAAAACAACTAATATTCGTTGAGGACACATTTTGAATACGGTGAGCAGACGACATGGCGCAAATGGATATATGTGAAAAGGCTAAGCGCCCTTCCTATTGGTTGAGAGGCCTGCAGCCTCCACAGGGCTTAAGATAACTTTTGAAACATAGTATACGTGTAAGAGGTCTCACAGGATGTCAAAGCTCCTTGTGATAACGTACGCCTTTTTATATAGAGTAATACTGAAAGAAAATATTGTGTCTCGAGCACTGCGGCTATTTGAACATACCTGAGCTTTTGAAACTTGTTCGCGCTCTGTTAGTCGCTGTGAAGCGTGCTTTGCAGATTCTTTCTGCCTCCCGTACCGTTAAAAATACGAACGTCTTGCTTCCTCGGCCTCTAGCACGCTTTTTTCTACTATCGAGCGCAGGTTTTCATGTCGCCTTGTGTACATCAGTGGTTAAAAAATCATATTAATTGCTCTCATCATCTAAAAAGAAAAAAAGAAAAGAAACAAAAAAGGACGCAGGCATCGCATCTTTGGTTTCCAACATCGCGTTGCAGACATGACGCTTTGACGTTTGATTCCATTCGCTCATTCCTCCTGGCGTAGCCCTTAAGCCTAAACCTTGACTTTTGCTGGTCATTTGATTATCTTCTCATATTTGCATATATTAGAAGAGTAGAAAGAAATGACCGGTCTTTGCCTTTTTTTGACCAAATATGGTTTCATATTAAAACTTAATATCATTCTCAGTGGCCCGTTAGCAAGTAACAAGTGACTAAATGTTAATAGAGCAGTATTGGCTTTGAGCACTCCTATTATATACATATGTTTTTTTGCGTTTATTGCATTGCTTTGAGCAGGTGGCATTATTGAAAAAAACGGAATATCTACCGACTGTTAATGCCTCAGACACACAATAGACCCCAGTAAGCCAAAACATAGTCCCACGTAAAAGCTCACTTTGTTTATAACATGAAAAGGGATTTCCTACAGAAAGAAAAAGAAAATGCGTTTTATCAAGCACGCATTTAGCAGTGTGTCTGCTTGAGCTAGTTGGTATGGCATGACGATAGTTATAGCGCGAGAACAAAACGACGACACAGAGACAAGAAGGACACGGAACCTATTTAGCATCACGATAAACTAAACAGTTGTTAGTTTCTCGAATTGCCGACAAGTAATAACTTACTCATGCACATGAGAAATACAAATAAATTAAAGTGCTGGATTTCCGTTAGCTTTTCGTGCTTTTATGACGCTTTGAAGATGGCCAATAAGGCCTCTCAAAATTTATAGAATAATCTATGTGGAGATGAAGTGAATAATAATAATAATAATAATAATAATAATAATAATAATAATAATAATAATAATAATAATAATAATAATAATAATAATAATAATAATAATAATAATAATAATAATAATAATAATAATAATAATAATAATTTTTCACTCCCATTCTATGATTCTAACCTTGTATTTTTACTAGTCCCATTTTGCGTTTATCATTTTTGTCTGTGCGCATTTGCTAATTATATTTGATTCCTTTATCAGAACGCTGTCTGTATTGTATTGTTTATATTTATTGTTTTATTTTTGCGTGCGCCTGCAAAAAAGGCCCTATATTTTTGCCTTGGCACGTTAAACAAATTATTGATTGACTGGCTTATTGATTGTTTCATGATATAATTGTTATGTTGCCTTTCATGTTTACGAAAGTGCCCACAAAAAAGAACAGTGTATCATACAATGATAAAAAAACACTGCGTGACGTATCGCGGGAAATGTTCAAGCTGTGTTGTAATTTGTTTAACCTAATGCATCCGTGCATATGACGTATGCGCATATGGAATATGTTCAACAATGTGGAAGCTAGCTGGTAATACAGAATAGTAAAAGAAGCTATACCGTCAAAATAATTTTGCACAGCTATTGCCATCCGTCATCCACCTTAGTGCATCACTAGGGACATGAGGTATACATATGAGACATTATTAAATTACCCCAATCTACAAACAGTGGTTGTGTCGGGATGACTTTTCGACCAGTGGACTTGTCTTCCTCAAGGCTAGAACAGAATATAAATTCTGTTAACTAGTCTTCCTCAATGCTAAAACAGAAGTTCTGTTCTAGCCTCGATGAAGACAAGTCCGCTTGTCAAAATGTCATTCCGACACAACCACTGTTTACGGCTTTTTCATCGCAAGCTTCTATCTCCCCCTTCCTGCCCTTTTTTCTTTATTTCCAATTACACCAGTAACGCGGCAGCCACGGCAGCAGCAGTTCGACCAGAGCGAAATGCAATCACTTCCGTTTTTAGATTGGCTGCAAATTAAACAACCCCAGGTGGTAAGAAGTAATGTGTAGTCCTCCACCAAAACGTGTCTCATAATCATACAGTGCTTTAGGCTTGCAGATAGTCCGTGAATCACTAATCAACTAAATCATTAACGTTGGTATATGCCTTCAATACGTAAAAACGTGGGTCGTTACAAAATTATTTGTTTAAAAAAGATAGAGAAAACTAAGTAGTTTTGCAGACTTTTTACGAGCTTCTGTAAGAGTTTACGAAGGTGCTACTTGTTCGCTTTGGTTATTCTTTGGTAGCAAAACAAAACGTAAGTGTACTTGCCTTCTTGTTCTATCTATATATACCCTATTCTCGACGTACTCTCACAAAATACGCTTATGCCTGAAGAGTTGAAATGTAGGTCTGGCTCTTTCTACAATTTTTCCTGTATACCTCTCTATTTCACACTCTTTTTCCTTTCGGTTTCTCTCTTTTTTTGTATCTCTTTATCTCTCCCTGTATTCCTTATCTCGCCCATGGAAATATTGCATCCCGGGCTGGGCAAATCGGCGCCGCTTGGGAGCGGAGGCTGGCCTTGCGTGTTCGGGGAGTAAAGCAGAAGATGAAAAACAGGGCTAAAAGAAAGCGCGCATGTTGCTCAGTTCATGATGACAGCAGTTTACTGTTTTTTTCGCAACTGAATAATTTTGAAGTGCATTACTTGGCAATTATTTCTAGATCTTAAAGCTGCAATCAGTTCTGCGCGTCAAAAGCTTCAGTTTTTCCTTTCCACATAATCGCCTAATTTGACAAATAATAACAAAATTAGCTCCCTTGAATAATTCCCCACATTCTCTGCTCGTTCGGCTCACTGGATGGATGAATGGATGGATGGATGGGTGGATGGATGGATGCATGGATGGATGGATGGATGGATAGATGGATGGATGGATGGATGGATGGATGAATGGATGGATGGACGAATGGATGGATGGATGGATGAATGAATGAATGAATGGATGGATGGATGGATGGATGGATGGATGGATGGATGGATGGATGGATGGATGGATGGATGGATGGATGGATAGACATGGCTGTAACCTTTAGATCAGGTGGTGGCCAGCGCCACCAAGCCGTTATGCTTAATGAACCAAAAACTAGATTTTTTTCCTTTATATAGTGAGGTTGAGTATTCGTACTTGGCAGTGAAGGGTTTAATTTTCACTCGTGCCTTGACTTTAGCCACCAATAAGATAACCTCCTTCTAGTTAAATCTACCCGCTTAAAGTCCATTTTGCCCTCCCTCTCCCTAAACCCCAGTGCTTTGAAAAACTCTGCGCCATCATCCTGAACTATAAGGTGAAGCCCTTTAAAGAACAATATCAAGTGTTCGGCAGTTTCTTCTTCCTCTCCACACGCACTGCATACCGTGTCTACCCCTTCGTATTTGGCCCGATGTGTCTTGGTTCGAAATACTTCCGTCCTGGCCTCAAACAGTAAAGAACTACCCCGAGTATTATCATAGATCCTTTCCTTGGCAATTGCATGCTTAAAACTTCTATAGATCTCTAGTGTGGACTTCTTAATCATGCCAATTCTTCACATATCGGTCTCAACTTTCTTCATCTTCTTAATCAATAATTCTTTTTGGTTTGGCCCCCTGCTGTTTTCCAAGTATTTACCAGTCAACTTTCTTGTTCACTTCCGCCATTTTGTATCGACATTATTCATGTACAAAAAGCTGAATACCTTCCTAGCCCAACGCTCCTCCACCATTTCTCTCAATCGCTTCTCAAATGTTATCTTGCTGCTAGCTTCCCTGCCCTCAAGTGATGTCCATCTCATATAGCCTTGTACTTCCTGATTTGGTGTATTCCCGTGAGCTCCTAAGGCAAGCCTACCTATTCCACGTTGCTTAATTTCCAATCTTGCTTGAGCGTCTGATCTCATGCAGAAGACCACATTGCCAAACGTCAAACCAGGAACACTGACACCTTTTCATATTCCTCTCACAACATCCTACCTATTGTATTTCCACAGTGCCCTATTTTTCATCACTGCTGCATTCCTGTTACCTTTAGTCGTCACGCATATTTCGTGTTCCCTCAGGTACTCGGTCCCATTGCTTATCCATACGCCCAGATATATGTATTTATATGTTATCTCTAGCGTGACCTCCTGTATTCTAAGCTCACTACCGTCGCTGTCATTGAAAATCATGACTGCTGATTTTTCCTTACTGAATCTAAAATCTAACCTATCTCCATCATTACCGCAGATGTCCACCAATCTCTGCAAATCTTTCTGGTTGTCGGCCATTAGCACTATATCACCTGCGTACATCAATGCTGGTAGTGCCTGTTCAATGAGTTTTCCTTGTTTGACGAAATAGAGGTTGAAGTTCAGTCCACTTCCCTCTAATTTGGCCATTAATCCTTGTAGGTACATCAAGAATAACAAGGGTGGCAGGGGACACCGCTGCCTAAGCCCCCGTTTTACCTCTGCAGGATTAGATACCTGTTTTTCCCACTTTATAACTACCTTGTTACGTGTATAGATATCATTTAAAAGATTAGTGACTACATCTTCCACGCCTAGTGTGTCCAGCATTCCCCACAAGTCCTATTGAACCACGCTATCGTACACTCCCTTGGTATTTAAAAATGCTAGCCACAGGGGCCTGTGTTCTTTTTCTGCTATTTTGATGCACTGCGTCAGTGAGAACAGATTGCCTTCCAACCTCCTGTGTTTCCGAAACCCATTCTGCAGTTCCCCCAGCACCCCCACAACCTCTATCCATGCCTGCAGTTTTTCCTTTATAATCTGCATCGCCAGCCTGTAGAAAACTGATGTCACTGTTATAGGACGGTAGTTGTTTATGTCAGCTTTGTCCCCCTTTCCTTTACAGATCATGCTCATCCTGCTAAGTTTCCATCCATCGGGAGCTTCATCATCGATTATTATTTTGCTCACTGCCTATCTCAAAGCCTGCTTAGACTTCGGACCTAATGCCTTTATCAGCATAATTGGAATGTCGTCTGTGACTGTTGATGTACTACTAGAAACCCTTTTCTCAGCCGTTTCCCACTTTCGTTGTAAAAATGGAGCCATTGCGTCACTTGATTGATCCTTGTCTATTGTGGTGCATAAATCAGTTTTTTGTTGAAGTTTTCTGTCACCCTTGTTCTTATATATTCAATAGCTTCGTCTCCTTCTAGCCTAGCACCTGGAGCTGTAGTTTTAAACCTCTGCTCTAGGCTATTTTACTTTCTTAGGGTGTTCAGATGGTTCCAATATTTCGCAGCGGCTTTTCTCTCTTTATGCACTTCTGCCAGCCATTGAGCTCCCTTTCTTCTAATCTTTTTATTGATCAGAAGGGATACATCCCTTCTACAGCTTAGAAAGTTTTTCCATTTTCTTTCAACATCATTTGTCGGTTCACCCCACTGCTTAGCATGTCTGTGTTCCCTCGATGCTTCCTGACGTTTTGCTTCTGGCTCTCTTAACTTCCTCATCCCACCAACTTTTGGGTTTGTGTCTTTTTCGGGGTGACTTGTCACGTGCCTTAGCAAGCTCTAGCTCAAACAGTCTAATTAGATTCGTGTATGTCCACACTGTTTTAATATTCTCAGCAATTACTTTCTCAATTTGTTTAGTGGCTATTTTCATTTGCCTTTCTGAATAAAAATTTTCCGGTAGTTACTCATCTTGTCTTCTTCCCACTTTCACTGCTCTTCCAAAACTTAGCTTGATACGTTTGTAACCACTGATGATGATAACGCGCGCCATCTGTCACCATCTGTCGCCATCTCCTAACCATCAAGCCTACTATTTCACGGAGATTCAATCAATCCAAGCCAAGCCGAAGTGGCCAGGGCGCGTTGCGGCGTGTTTTGTATGTTGTGTCGGTAATCTTGTCACGTTATGAGGCGATACTGAAGCTACACGGCTGCTTTCAAGTTGGAAGTGATAGATCATGCACTAAGCAATGGCAACAGGGCCGACGGTAGGCTCTTCGGAGTCTACGAGTTTTGTGTTCGCTGCTGGGGACGGCAGCTGGAAGCCACCAAGACGCGTTGGGCCTGCTGTGTGCCTAAAACAGAGATTGATGGTAAACTTTATTACTTCAGAAAGAAACTGCGGACGATTCTGTTAAATAGCCATCAGCCGAATAGTGACGTCCTACGCGTATACCTTTTGAGGACTCCTGTTAAGCGACGAACGCTATCGCTACGCCCGCAACGTCCACAAGCTTTGCATATGGTATTCTAATTCTCAACTATTTGCTTCCACTTTTTGTGTCGCAAATAAATCTTGTCTTGTGATGAACCTCTGCTTTTATTGTTGAGGTAAGTTTTAGTTAGTACTTCTTAAAGCTTGGTGTTTGTTGCTGTAGTGAGAATCCCAATTTTAGGCCACCTCGTTTTCTTTTTCGCTCTGTACGTTTTTGTAGAAAGTTTTCCCCGCGTAATTATCGCACCCCCCAACATTGCATCAGTTTTCCGGCAAAAAAAGTGCGAGAATTATGCGAGTAAATACGGTATACATGTGTCATCAAGGATTGCAGCGTTATCACTGATACCCTCGTAAGTTTCACAATAAACTCTATAGTTTGCGTTATGTCTGTAATATGATCGGAAAGTTGTACAATAATTTCGAAGGTTCTCGGTAATTCGGGCGAAATTTGCGCAAGGCATTAGTTAGATGTGTTGGGTCCAGCAACAACAACAAACGAAATAGCATACGCGTCAATATAATATTGTTTTGCCAAGAGCCACGATCCGAAAGTGGCAGTTTCGGAACCTGCCTGTGTGAAGATACATTTTTGTCGGTTTTAGTTGATTCGCAGTTGTATCATAAGTATACTACAAATACAATCCCCTAAACTTTCCATGGCATTGTGGTCTGTTAGTTCTTAATTATAATATGTGTAGCAAAAATCGAGCCCTTAA
The DNA here is from genome assembly GCA_013436015.1 of Rhipicephalus annulatus. Lineage (NCBI taxonomy): Eukaryota > Metazoa > Arthropoda > Arachnida > Ixodida > Ixodidae > Rhipicephalus > Rhipicephalus annulatus. Next base: position 112,299 of record WOVY01000812.1, on the reverse strand, counting down.
GACTACCTTTCTTTCCTTCCTTCTCAGCCAGCATTTTGTTGTGGAAGAGTATAGATCTCTTCAGGCAATATTTGAGGCATAATTAATCGACTGCCAGCTCGTATGAAGATTCAGCGCTATTTGACGCCAGCAGATAGAAAAAAATTGTTCCACACATACCGTCATGGCTGCGATCGGCACTAACACTCAAGTGCAGAGTGAAAGGCACAGATATATACCCTGTGAAATGTACAGAGAGATGACTGCTTCCGTTATGCAATCGCTAGAGGTTGCAGGTTTGGTTTGTACCAACGGCATAATCTTTTTGTTTAATCTACTTTCCTCTCGTTTATAGTATATTGTTCACAAATAACATCTTGCATGCTTTGGTTGTCATTGTCTTGTTTTAGTTGACATTAATATTGTTCGAACAAAGAAAAACGAGCCATTCGAGTTACCCTTGTATTTATATGCTTTTATGTACCTCGGACATTATTCGAGCTCGAATTCTCAAATTTTGACACACTGTATTTAAATCGAGCCCTTTAAGTTTACCTTGTTTTCTACAGTTTCGCTACGAAGTAGTGTGCAATATTGCAATTGGCAGTGAAAAAATCTCGGATTGCGAACAAAAATGTTAAATAAAAAAACCATTGGGGGCATCATATACAAGACTTCCTATACCTTATAACTTCCTATACTTCTTGTCATACATCAGGAAGCTAGTGCAAGAAGTACGTTCAGCTAAATCGTTTGGGCCTACTTGCGTGCTGAAACAGAGCGCCAATTTTCCTGGACACAAATAGTCAGTCAACGCGGTACGCAGTCTTAAGCGCGAGACAGACGTGTGATTTTCCGTGCGATGCGGCGCATTGTGCGGCGTGCTGCATGCGATGTTTTGGCACACACGGGGACGAAGGAGCTATCAGCGGCTGGCTCCATCCCCATGCGGCGCCTCGGTATGCATGGTCGGACGACTTTGTATCCTCGTAATGAAGCTCAAAACAAACAACAGTGCACAGCCGCGCTTAGTTTCATAAAAAAATAATGAACAAAACGTATTAGTGAATGACAAGCACGTCGCAACAACGGTAACAGCTGATTATTCACGACTCCGACAGGTAGGTTTAACATGACGGGCGCCGGCCGTCGCCTATGCCGCTCACACGCGAGCTCGTGATTGAGCGCTTGTTTTTGAAAACACTAATAAGCTTCGCACTCGTATATGATGCGTCTGCATATGCTATTACTTTCTCGATGCCATCGCTGTGAAGAGCAAAGGTGGAAGCGAAGTGAGCCAGCTCAGAAACGCTGGTAGCCGTGTTTACCTGCGAAATGACCTTGCATCGCTGCTCACAATCTCCAGTCTCGCTAACGCTTTCAAAATGGGCGCTGTCGGGCAGAAATGGCACACTTCAAACATCCCTTTATTGAATGTGGAGTAATATCACGTCACGAGGGAAATGTACTCAATGTTTGTCACGTCGCCGCAGTCAGCGATGTGAGCAAATCAGAGCTCGCACTGCTCCATCGATTGATTGATTTGTGGTGTTTAACGTCCCAAAACCACCATATGATTATGAGAGACGCCGTAGGGAAGGGCTCCGGAAATTTCGACCGTCTGGGGTTCTTTAACGTGCACCCAAATCTGAGCACACGGGCCTACAACATTTCCGCCTCCTTCGGAAATGCAGCCGCCGCAGCCGGGATTCGATCCCGCTACCTGCGGGTCAGCAGTCGAGTACCTTAGCCACTAGACCACCACGGCGGGGCACCGCTCCATCGACTCGCTTGAACTGGCCTGGATCACGGGTGATGGGGGCGGCTACATGGAGATGGCGCCACTAGCAGCGTGACGTCACTCGTCTGCTCGTGATGTGATTGGCTGCTGCCATGCGACGGTGCGTTGCGGCAACGAAAATATCTGGCTGGTTTGATGCTCGCCGCACCGGCTATGTGGCGGTGCGATACGATAATACGTCACGAAAAGTCACGAAACGTCAGCACTCTGGCTGTGCCATCGTCGCACCGCACGCCGAATTGCACGGAAAATCGCACGTCTGTCTCGCGCTTTAATCACAAGATACCGTTTTCAGATGTGTCTGGGATCCGCATCTTCTAGTATATCTTTTATGCGGCTTTTGTATCACTCTGCTGTCTAATGGACCATAGGTAACGCTCCAAAACTCTCTGGCACCATGCCACAATCTTTGTTCTACACTAAGTTGTTCAAGTGCCACACGAAGCTTAGGTAGTGCTCTCTGATGGCACCAGTGACGTACACGAAACTCACATTGTGCGCTCTGATGGCAGAAGTGATGTGCATAGACGAACACCTGGCTTCTCATGCTTCCATACTTCCATACATACGCTGGTCTTCCATACGCCCATCGAGACATTTATTAGCACTTTGTGATCTCACGAGGGTGGTATAAGCCTTCTTGTGAATGCTAAAATAATAATAATAATAATAATAATAATAATAATAATAATAATAATAATAATAATAATAATAATAATAATAATAATAATAATAATAATAATAATAATAATAATATTATTATTAATAATAATATTAATAATAATAATAATAATAACACTATATTATTATTATTATTATTATTATTATTATTATTATTATTATTATTATTATTATTATTATTATTATTATTATTATTATTATTCAGTTAGCCCATCCAGTAGTCTGCCGCTGAATAAAAAAATTGCCCGCAGCTTCCCTCGGGGGAACACTGAGGAGGATGCGGAGCATATAATTGGTTAACGGGGTGTTAAAGTGCGACTTACTTGGGTCGATGGCTAAATTGGTTAACGTGGTTGTGAAATGGGGTGTTAAATTGCGACTTACTTGGTTTGATGGCTAAATTGGTTAACGTGGTTGTAGGAGGGGGTGTTAAATGAGTGAACACGTACACACGTATGCGAAAGGGCGGCGCTGGTCGAAGGGACGTCGATCATTGTGTTTGTGGATTCGTTGGAATTCATTTCACCGCGACCTTGGACGTCGACGCGCCGTACAAACCAACCGACGAGCGGCAACTGAGCGAGCGAGCGCCGACCTTGAGTATATATACAGCGCGACGGCGCATGCACTGTCAGCTGTCGAATGTTCTCGAAGGAGAAGCGTGCGCGCGGCACAGATGGCGACGGCGCGACGGCGCATGCGCGCGCGTCAGCTGTCGAATGTTCGAGAAGCGGTGCGGACGGCGCGGACGGCGCACTACAAGGCGCGAGTATAACATGCTTCCGCATCTAAAAGATAATCTCCTCATGCATTAGGCGCTACAAACCATCCATACAGTGTGGCCTGGATGACATCTCTTCGGCCATACTGAAAGCGTAGGGTAGTATATATACGCCAGTATTGACTGGAATAATTAACAATTGCCTGAACACTTCCACGTCTCTCAGCATATGAAAAATTGCGCGTATTTTTTTAGTGTTTAGGTCTGGCTCAAAAATTGACGTTTCACATTGTCACCCGATTTTTGTACAGTGTGCTACATCAAAGATCCTGAAGCTGGCTCGTCACAACTTATTTATTCTAGCGTGAGAAATCAATTTCTTCTAATGAACACAGGTTTCTCGTTGGCCATTCAACTTCCAAAAATCTTGGTAGTTTCAGAGCGCAGATCTCCCTACCTATTTCAAAAAGAGGACAGGTAGTCTACTGTGACCTGAGAAAGGCTTTTGACGTAGTCAGCCACTCACTGATTCTGGTTAAACTTGCACACTTTGATGTTGACTCATCTGTTGTGAATCTCCTGCATAGCTACCTGCTGAATACACCATGTTATGCTGTCATTATTGGCCAAACGTCTTCCTTTACAAAGGGACTAGTGGGTTCCCTCGAGGGTTGGTATAAGGCGTACTCTTATTTTGATTTTACCTTAACGTCATTTTTTTGCAATTCCTTATTCTGTAATTGGTTATTTGTGGCAAAACGAGTGAACGAGATATCGCACTCTTCAAGTGCAACGTCCTTGATCACTCATTTGGCCACAGCTGCAACTTATGCGACCACTTGTGGTCTGACAACAATGAAGACCCCGTCGTGGGATGACAACTGGGTTACCACAGGATGATGCGGTGGCATGAGGACCACAGAGATGACAAAAAGCACAAGACCACGTAATAAAGACGTGGTAGTAATTTGATCAAGGCAGTGACATGACACAACCAAGTATTTCCCAAAGATCCCATGTCAACGCTGGTCTTTCTCCAAACAGTATATTTGTCTTCTTTTGGTTTTTCTTAATTGTTACGAATTATATCTACCTAGTATGGTTGCCTAAGTGGACTCTACTGGCTGCAGAACCTCTTTTTCACGTGTAACAGATGTTGATGGAAACATATAGATGGTAACTTGATGCAAAGGTCTAGTTCACCATGGTCTACAGAGAAGTAATACGGAGGGTAAGTATAGATACAGAGAGCGAGAGCCCAGAGACCACATGGTCTGAGCAGGTCAACATCACCGCAAGAAATTACAGCGCAGTCAAACACAGGCCGTAGTCATTTGTCCAAGTCTGCTTTGAGAAAATATAGCACCGCAGGTTTTTTATTCTTTTAAGGCAGGAAAAAAAGGTATTGGCAGGCGAATATATGGCACCAGCTCCTACAACTCCATTCTATTCCTGGGATGAGCCGCAGAAAAAATATGTCACGCTGCTATTCATGGGGGCGCGTACCGCTTCGGTCGTAGTGGTCGCATTTGGGAGAGGCGTGGGATGAAATCCAAAAAACCTAAGTGGACTTAGACATATGGAGATGTTGAAGAACGCTAGGTACGTGGTCCAAAATAATCTCGCGTCCCCACTTAAACAAACCTTCTCTTGATGGTATTATTATTACTGTTACCATTTTTGTTAATCTAATAATATTGTTACTATTATATTATTAACACTATTATTAATCTTGTAATATTGATATAATTCTGAAAGCATTAGGAAACAGCTGCATGACGCCCTGGAGCAATTGTTGTCTTGACATTTAAAAAAACGGCGTTGCAGATAACACATTGTTTCGCTATGACAGAAGGCATGGTGAAAGACATTCGAAATCGTGTGCACAAATATCTAATAACATTGATAATCTCAAATAATTCAGAGACGCGTACACAAATTATAGTTGCGAGAAAACTTCATAGTGGAATTTTGCCATGACAAAACATTACCCAGTTGCATTAATCAGCATTGGCTATCCATAGAAGAGGAAGGGAAAAGGAATTAATCGGGTTATATAAACGCAGCCTGGTCGGCTCCCAAAATAAGATTATCGTTATTGTAATAGCAGTAATTTCCTTTCTTCGTGTTGTTTCTCACGTTCATGCTCTTCATTTTTGTAATGCTTTCTTCATATTGCGTTATTTTTGTTAGTAAGCGAAAGTGCAGTTACCATCCATAGGGCACTATATGTTTTCATGGCCAATCCCCTTGAGCGGGTATGTGCCATTGCATCCAGGCTACATATAAACAACGAAATGCTTGCCGGTGGCGCCATCACTCTCGATCCTGTTGATTGCGTGAAGCTGTTCCGCAGTGGCTGCTCATTCCTGCGAACATTCCAATTCAGGAATTATGGCTGCCTGTCCACTGAATACAGGCAGTGTTGAAGACCGTGCCCTGCTTTATAGCTGCAATGAAACCACGACGCTCAAAATGCGGGAGGTCGTCATCTCCTGGGACGTGTCCATGGTCACCAACCGAGGCGTGGCCTCTGTGAATTTTCGAAGGGGTCTCTTCGGCGCCGCAAATATCTTGTGCACTTTGCTCACCGCCAAAGTAATGCGGAAGCATGGCATTCCAATAGTTGACTAAAGGCACTTTGACTTGGGCGAGTTGGTACATAATTGGATAGCCATCAGCGCAATTTAGACGAAGACCATAGGAGACACACAGAACGTGTGTCTCCTATAGACTTGGTCTAAATCGCGCTGATGCCTATCCAATTCGACTCAATGATTTGACTGTCCAATGGATCCCATAGGGCCTTCAAAACGTTCCTATTTGGCACCATGGGTTATCTACGGCTGAGATCTGACGGTGACAAAGGACGCGAGCGATGTAATGGGAACTCGAACAGGTCCTTGCAGCGCCGCATTTTCCGGTGACTCCCTCCACGCCATGAAGGCAACACTGAGAGTTGACCGCAGCACGGGCGTCCCCTTTTGGATCACTCGGCTGCCAGCACCTCCTCTACTTTTTCTGAGCCTGTTGCGTCACCCCCGTTCCCATTGCTTTACGATGGGCGCTCTATTTCCCCGAGTGACTGGTAGGTGTTCTGTGGCGCCCCCCTTTAGATCACTCTCCATTAAAGACGATCGTCTTTTTTGGGGACCTTCGACGGAAAAAAATTTTGGTCTGTCTGTCTGTCTGTACATTTGTGTGTTTGTCCGCCCTAACGATACCTCAAAAGGCACCAAACGGCCAACCCCATCCGCAGTGCCCACCAAGATTGCTCAAGGTTCGGCGTTCATAGTTGTGCTGTTGTCAATTAAGAAAGCAAATATTACGCGTATCTGAGGTGCCATAACAACATGTCTATATTTTGTATGTCTGCCTTTATACTAAAGAGGCACACACAAGTAACTCTAAGGACTGTAGCGTTTAACGCGCTACGCTGACAGTGCAATGCGATGCTCAAGAAAGTGTTTCCAACGCTTTGCTCGAACGACATGGTGGTGGCACCTGCCCGTCGCTTTGCATTCTACACCTTATCACCTCCGTGACTGGCGCGCATCTTTCTACGCGGTCGCGCACGCCTTCGTTTATGAAGATAACTACCAGATGGCACTCGTGCCTAACGTGCCTAGATGCGCTTGTTCGCCTCCGTTACACGCTCGAGCACGGGCGCTCGAGGCACTCTAACGCAGCGCCTTCAGAATACCATTCACCGATTTACTTGCGCAGAGCATCAAACAAACGTTTTGTTCGATCTCTCCATAGGCAAGGCTATCATCTTTCGATGACATTTACAGTGTAACATGTAGATTCAGGCAAACATTTTTCTGTGCCTGTTGCGTCACGCCCGTTCCCATTGTTCTACGATTGGCGCTCTATTTCTCCGAGTGACCGCGTGATGGCGTCGGGTTCTTACCATCTCACGTGGCCTCTCTTTTCTTGACTGCTATGGGTGGATGCGGCGCAGCCATTGGCTTTTTCCAATTTTATGCAATTACTTTCCTTTGTATTTGGTAATTTCGCATTCGTGCGTTTGTTTTGGTAACGTATTACGAAAAAACGTGTCATAAGGTGTCTTATTCTTTGTTTGCAAGCGCTCGACGGAGAACTCTGCCGAATATCGATCCCGATTGAAATACAAGTGGAATTCACAGGTTGAAGTAATGAAACAAGACATAGCAATTTTATAAAAACAAAAGTCATTAATAAAAATAAATGAGTCAGTACAAGTTAAGAGATAACCGGTTGAACTTAAACCACACGTCAGTCCAACGTTGAAGCTGCACGAGTGTCGTGCAAGCTTTTTAAACCTTCAAAAACTTTTGTGACATTGGCTTGCATTCATTCATTCATTCATTCATTCATTCAATAATTCATTCATTCACTGTTTATTCAGACAAAATTAATGATTGCCAAGGTTGAAGGGACTAAAGGCAGATTACCTCTGCCTGACTAAGGTCCCTCCACCCATACATTTGCTCAGGTGAAGTGGAACAAAGGATACAAATTTCATTCTGCTTTTGAATGAGGGGACACAAAATTCAAATTCAACAAGTATAACAGATGTCGACACATGCGTTTTAAAATAACACATCACAGTCATCACTAATTTGCAGTACCAATATATATATATATATATATATATATATATATATAGGGGATAGAAGTGTATACCTAAGGGCTCGTTTTTCCGTGTTTGAACACAATAATAATGAGATCTAACAGACAGTAACGCCAAAGAATGTACAGGGGAAGTTATTAGAACCAATGGAGTCTAAATAAGAAGAAAGTAAAGTGGATGAAAAAATAACCAGCCGTGAGCAGGAATCGAACCTACGACCTTAGAATAACGCGTTCGATGCTCTAACCACTGAGCTACCACAGCGGCCTTCTCTCAATCCACTTTTTTGGGTTTATAATTGAATTTAGAAGTAGGAGTGACAGTAAGCGCTATCTATCAGCCAAGCAACGAGTGTGAAAACACTCTTTTATGCGCATGTTTGGCGTCACGTAGCACGTGAATTTATTATGAGCAAGCAGCTGATTAATAGTCCCTCGTATACAACCTAATGACACCAAGTCTGCCAGTACGAGACCCTCGTTTAATGAAGTAAGGGAAGAAGCCCTTAGGTATACACTTCTTTCCCTTATTTCATTAAACGAGGGTCTCGTATTGGCAGACTTGGTGTCATTAGGTTGTATACGAAGGACTCTTAATCAGGTGCCCGCCGATAATAAGTTCACGTGCTACGTGACGCCAAACATGCGCATAAAGGAGTGTTTTCACACTCGTCGCTTAGCTTATAGATGGCGCTGACTGTCACTCCTACTTCTAAATTCACACATAAACCCCAAAAAAGTGGGTGGAGGGAAGGCCGCTGTGGTAGCTCAGTGATTAGAGCATCGAACGCGTTATTCTAAGGTCGTAGGTTCGATTCCTGCTAACGGCTGGTTAATTTTTCATCCACTTTACTTTCTTCTTATTTACATTCTATTGGTTCTAATAACTTCCCCTGTACATTCCTTGGCATTACTGTCTGTTAGATCTCATTACATATATATATATATATATATGCACAAGGACAAATTTCTGACAGAATTATTAAGTACCATAGAGAAATACAATTGATAAATTCTGGCCAAAGATTTTTTATCGGTGAAGTCGACAGCATAGTTGTTTGTGAACAGCGGCTCGATGAACTTTCTGCACACAAGTTCTATTATTTGCGCTATTGGATTTGGTAAGAACACTCACACAGCAGTACTGGCAGGCCAACAATTACATCCGCACGCTTCACGACGCACGTCTGTAGAGGCTTAAGGAGAGCTGCACGGTGCAGAAGCATCGCGTCCACAAATATTTTCCGGGCATGCAGCACACGCACGAGCTCAGCAGTGGGGTAGCACAAGCCACCTCTGTCCTGGTGGGAAACAAAGTCATCCGTAGCACTGGTGCTGCTCCCTTTTGCCTTCGAGACTAATGACACGCAGCGCTCGTAGTTAGTCTTTTCACTCACGACACGAGATATGTATCCTGCGATCAGATACACTGCTGCTATATTTAGTGTGGGCATAACACCTACATTGCTAGCGTTTGTGTGAAGCATCGTCGAGGCTTCTTCGTCGAAGTGGGCAAGCACCGGCGGCGTTTGAAGACGTGGACGCAGGTCCTTAAAGGCAGCCTCCTGTTCTTCGTTCCACTCACAGGCAACGTCGTCTCTTGTGAGACGAGTTAGTGGCGACGCGATGCAGGCAAAGTCTGCGATAAACCGGCAATAATTGGCACAAAGGCCCAGGAAGCGTCTGACAGATTTCTTATTGGAGGGTACTGGGAACTGTGCGACGGCGGCACTTTTTCCAGGATTAAGCCGGACGCCTGCGTTACTGACGACGTGACCGAGAAACTCAAGTTCGTGAAAGAGAAATGACACTTTTCTGGTTTCAATGTTAGGCCCGCGGACCATATGGCACGTAAAGCAACTTCCAGTCTTTTGAGATGCTCGTCAAAAGTGGTCGAAAACACTATAACGTCATCCAGATAAACTAGGCACGTCTCCACTTCAATCCCGAAAGTACCGTGTCTATAAGTCTTAAAAGTCGCGGGTGCGGAGCACAAAAAACCGAAAGGCAAGACTTTAAATTTGTATAAACCATCTGGCGTCACAAAAGCGGTTTTCTCTCGGTCTCTTGGGTCAACCTCGATCTGCCTGTATCCAATCCTCAAGTACATGAAAGAAAAGTAGTGAGCGTGCCGAAATCTGTCAAGGGAGTCATCAATACGTATGAGCGGGTACACGTCTTTTTTGGTCACTCGATTCAGCTTCCTGCAGGCCACGCAAAAACGCAGGGTGCCGTCCTTTTTTTTACTAGCACTACAAGACCAGGGGCTCTGTGACAGTTGAATGACGTCTTCTTGGAGCATTTTCGGGACTTGTATGGATTCGTGTTCCTTTAAGTCTACACGATAAAGGTTCTGGTGAATAGGTCTCGCCGTGTCCTCGGTGATTATTCGATGCTTTTTCCAAGGTGTTCAACCGACTCTTGATGTCGACGAAAAGCAGTCGCGGAATTCGGCTAGAAGCTGAAGAAGTCTTTGTCGGCCGTCCTTTGACAGAGTGGCGCCAACGTCGAGAACGGGTTCTGGTTCTTGATTAGGCGCATCGTCCAATACAGACAAACAAACTGCCTCGCATTTCTACGATATTGTCGTACGAAGCGATAGCTGTGCCCTTCGGAAGGTGCCGGCGCTCAGCACTAAAATTGGTCAGAAGTAAATTTGTGCGTTCACCGGTGAGACGGACGATACATTGTCCGACCGAAATGCCATGGCTAAATAGCAGCGAGCCCATTTGGTCGGGAATGCCTTCGTCATCAAACGCTTCGTGTTCTTCCACCTAAACAAGAGTGCATGACCGTGGTTGGACAACCACATCATCATCAATTATACGTAAAGTGTTGTATCAGTCAGCTAAAGCAGGAACAGAAAGAACCTTTATGGATAGTTGCTGGTAGGTTTTATAGAGGCTGGCGCCGACGTCCGCAGTTGGTGGGAGATGGCACTCGTATGCACAGCGCATGCGTATCTTGCACGATACATCTTCCCCTGTTTATCAGTTCTTTGAAACATGTAACTTATTCACTTGATTGAAGTTGCGATCGTACTGAAGCCTGTTTGGTGGCCTCCTGTTTCTGTTCGAGCGCCTCAACCTCGGTGTATACCATCCATCGGCGAGGCATGTAGAGGGTGCAGGCACCTGCTGTCTAGGACTGGGCTCATGCTCGTTGACGGGCTCACACTCTCTGTCAGACTCGTCGCCTTCAAGTGCGCTGCTCTGTAAATGCTCCAGCGTCACACTTAGATGCTTGCGGTTTCCGCGAAGCAGCTTGTTATCTTCAGTAAGCATCCTGTATGACCATGGCGCTGCTGGTCCCACTACTTGCGCTTTGCGAGTCCAGTGTTTGTCATGGACCCTCACCACTTGTCCTTTCTGGAGGCCCGGTAGAGATTTGGCACCAGTATTTCGTGCCTTGCGTTTGTAGAAGGTTGTTTTCTTCTGCCGGCGGAAGTCCGGAAGTCATGTACGCAGTCTTCTGCCTTGCAAGAGCTCACCAGGCGACTGACCATTTTCTAGCGGCGTCGCATGGTAGGATAGCAGTCCCAGCCACAAGTTCTGCTGTGTCTCTTTAGTTTTTTTCAGAATTTTTTCACGACTTTAACACCCTTCTCAGCAAGTCCATTTGACTGTGGAAATACAGGGCTCGATGTAATGTGTTAGAACTCGCACCTGGATGCAAAAACAGCAAATTCGTGAGAGGCAAACTGGGGACCGTTGTCACTGAAGACTTCCAATGGAATACCGTAACGGGCAAAGGTGCCACCAACTTTATCAACAACAGTGCGAGATGTGATGTCATTTCCAACTTAAGGGAAATCGGAGAAGGCATCGTACATGCACAAGTAAGAACTCCCGGCATACTGAAAAATATCAACGCCGACCCTGTACCAAGCATAATGCGGTGTTTCTCGCACAAGAAATGGCTCCCGTTGTTGTTAATACGCATATTTCCTACAGACAGCACAACCTTTGAGCATTCTTTCGATGTCAGCGTTGAGTCCGGGCCAGAAGACTAGCTGACGAGCTCTTGTTTTAGTCTTATTTAAACTCAAGTGGCCCTCATGTGTCCGTTGAAGCATTGCCACCCTCATCAATTTCGGTATGACTACTTTAGTCTTTTTTAGCACAATGCCTTCTACCAATGATAATTCCGCCGCGAACGGCTTCATGCTGCCGACCAAGCTACAGTCTTCTCTTATGAGTCGTATGACTGACTGAAGATCAGGATCTTTCTCAGTGGCTTCAACAAGCCGACTCAGTGTTTTGCTGCTCACCATGTCCGTGACCACACCTACTGCATGCACCTCTACGTCGTCCTGGGAAGGCCCGATGTCCCGCGTGTTTTTTTGGGAGCTCTTAATAACATGTCGGCCAGCAGCAACTCTTTTCTTGGAACAAAGTGAAGGAAATAATTATATTTGCCTTGGTGGCATATCCTTGGTGGCATATCGCCGATTCCTTTCGACCCAATTGCTAAAAGTGGGTGGTGATCTGTCTCGACAAAAAATTTTCTGGCCGTAGACAAAATAGTGAAATTTTTCACATCCAAATATTATTCCCATTGTTTCTTTTTCTATTTGCGAATATCTCTGCTCCGTGTCAGTCATGACACGCGGCGCGTAGGCCACAGGACGTCAGCTATCTCCGTGACGCTGCAATAGCGCCGCTCCTAGCCCATTTTTTGATGCGTCCGTGCTGATCTTGATTTATCTGCCTGGATCGAAAATAGCTAGCAGAGTTGTGCTGTTTAGAACTGTGCAGATAGCTGCCCACTCGGTGGCGTGCTTTTCTGTCCACTTGAAGATTGTGTCCTTTTTATTAAGACCGCGCATTATTATTTGGCTTGTCATTCAGATGCGAAATATATTTGCCAAAATAATTTGCCACACCAAGCATTCACTGAGCCGCCCGCTTATCAGTCGGGCACGGCATTTCCGCTATTGACGCACTGAGTGCGGGATTCGGCTTTATCCCGTCTTCACTGATGATGTCACCCAAGAACTCAAACTGTCTGCATGCAAACTTGCATTTTGCTGCATAAAATGTCAGACCCGCATTCTTTGCTAGTTCTAGCGCCCGACGAAGGCGCTCGTCGTGTTCTGCCCGGGTAGCACCCCATACCAGGACGTCATCGACATACACGCGCACGCCTGGTGCTCGATCGAAAATGGAACTCAACGTTTTTTTGAAACACTTCAGGCGCTGAAGCAATGCCAAACGGCAGTCTTAAGAAATGGTAACGCCTAAAGGGAGTAGCGAACCTACAGATGCTTGATGTGGTCGGATCCAATGAAATCTGATGGAAATTCAAGTTTGCATCGAAGCGAGAGAAATATTTAGCACCCGCCAGTTCTGCCTCGATGTCATCTCGCTTTGGCATCTGATAGTGCTCACGCTTCAGGCACTGGTTATTGCTCCTAGGGTCCATGTAAACCCTCAGTTTGCCATCTTTTTTTCTGACAATGACGAGAGGACTCACCCAATCTGTCGGTTCACGGATCCTTTCAATGATGTGGGCTTTTTCTATGCGTTGCAGCTCCGCCCGCAGTGCTTCTTTGAGTGCCAAGGGGACGCATCTTGCTGGCTGTATCACTGGTATGGAATCTTCGCGCAAGACCATCCTGTATGGGCGGGCTACACAACCGGTACCTTGGAAAAGCTGCGAGAATTTTCGAAGCACTTTGTCAGAGCTTTGGGCATCCATTGTGTCGATTGAACGCACCAATTAACCCAGCATTTTCGTTGCGTGTAGTCCAAGTATCGCTTGTTTGCTCTTCTTTATTATGAAAAAGGTAAAGGTGCCAGACATGTCATTCATGACCACTGGCAGGGTGGGCACACCAAAGTGTTTAATGACGTCGCCACTGTATGACCGATGAACGGAGCCGCTGGGCTTCAGGTCACTATTTGCTTGGAATTGGCGAAAGACAGAATACGGCAGCAAGTTGGCCTGGGATCCAGAGTCTACTTTCAAAACAACGTGCTGGTTGGCTACTTTGGCTACGACCGTCCAGTCAGCTGTCGTTTCAACGGCGCACATTCTGACATCGAGGATGCCGAAGTCGTTCTCGTCGTGTACTGCGGCACCGACGGCAGACTCTTTCCGGCAGCATGCCGCGAAGTGATTGGCCCTCTTGCACGCGAAACATGTCTTCCCGAACGCCGGGCATTTGTTACGGTCATGCGTTCGATTGCGTCTACTGCATGTGAACCATTGACGCTGTTTCACGGCCACTACGTGCTTATCTGCTTGGGCCCAGGTCTCATTTTGGTGAGCTGACACTTCGGCCGCTTTGTATATCTGTTCTGCTTTGAGCAGCGTGAGGTCTTTAACTTTGAGCATCTTTTCGCGTAACTTCGGATTATTCGTGCCAAATACAATTTGGTCACGAATCATAGAGTCACTCAATATTGAGAAGTTGCAAGTCTGAGTTAGCTTCGTCAGGTCACACAGGAATTGTTCAAAAGGTTCGCCTTCGGCTTGACTCCCTGAACGAATACCTCTCATGGGCTTCATTCTGTTGCTCCTGACAGTACGCTTCAAACTTGCTCACAACTGCTGCGTAGTCATCCTTGTCTTCTTCCGCCGTAAAAGTGAAGTTGTTAAATACCTCCATCACGTCATCTCCAGCAACACTCAGCAGCAGCGCCGTCTTAGCAGCCTCCGTCCGTGGTTCTTTGGTTGACGCTTTTGCTTTCAGAAGGAGCTCGAACTTCTGCTTAAACAACGCCCACTTCTTTGCAATGTTCCCGGACAGAAGCAGCTGATCGGGTGGCTTGAGGAGTTCCATTTTTCCCGCTTACTGGCGTAACGCCTCTTCGTTTCTTTAAGCCATTTCGCGGTAGGTCAACGGTCGGCCCACTTCTGACACCATGTATCAGTCAGCTAAAGCAGGAACAGAAAGAGCCTTTATTGATAGCTGCTGTTAGGTTTTATAGAGGCTGGTGCTGACGTCCGCAGTTGGTGAGAGACGGCACTAGTACGCACAGCGCATGCGTATCTTGCACGATACAAGAGTGATTTATTGCGTCTCAACAGTCAGCTAAAGCAGGGCTGTTGGGGAACGTAATTGAATGGTCCGGGATGTTTATGACGGCACCATATTTTCTCAAGAAGTCCATCCCTATGATCAGGTCCTTGCAACATGAGGTGAGGATGACGAACGTCGCCACGAAAGAAGAGCCACTGATGTCGAGCCTTGCTGTACACCTTCCGACAGGCATCAACAGCTGGCTGCCTGCTGTCCTCAGGTGAGGTCTCGTCCACGTAGTCTTCACTTTTTTAGGCGTACGGCAAGGTTTTCACTTATGATAGAAAAGTCGGCACTGGTGTCAACTAAGGCTGTTACTTGCTGTCCTTCTAGAAAAACGGTAAGATCTGAGGTCACAGTTTCGTCCGTGTTACAACTAGTCGGCTTTACGGTGTCCTGTGGTAAGAGTAACGGGGGCCTTTTTTGTCGTTTTGAGGGCCTGCAACCTCACCCACGGAGGTCGCCGCCTTCAGTTCCCCGTCGTGGACTTAGTGACCTCCTTGCACTGACGTCGGCTGTAGTGCGTTGGCGCGATGAAGGCGAATATGCCGGAGTCGGAAAGCGTGGTCGACGTCCCAAACCTGGCTGGTAATCAGGCACACTGTCGTCATTGGGGCTCTTCAATTTTCAGGCCTCTGGCAGCTCTCTGGCAGCCAGAGCTAGTCCGGGTAGCCAGAGGGTCAGTCTGCTAGTTCCGGTTTGGAAAGAAAACAGCGTCATGGTCACGTGTGTGGGGAACCCGAGACTACCCGAAGCTGCCCGAAGATCGCAAAATCGAACGCTGGGACAGCCAGCGTAAACGTCAACAAACTCTACCATTATTGCAGCAAACGAAACAATGTGCCACGTGAATGTTGTTTTATTTCTGCATTGCCCGCTTGGAATTATGTAGCTAAGCTCGCCAAAAAGCTGAAATAATATTCTCGAACGTACTCATTTGGGGTACGACTTTCGTACTCTCGCACGATCACTCGCCGCGTCCGCGAACGAAACAGCCAGCTGGCGCACGCTGCCTCGAAGACGATGCAAGTTGAGCTGCCGCGAAGCTGACGGCTTAACAAGCTCATGTCTCTTTAGTACATGTATCAGTCACCGCACAACAACACGACGCGAAGTCACGCGAAAGTGATCGCGTCTTCAAAAGAGCTCGAGGATATATACCTGCTCAGCTATCGCGTATTATACGTCGCAAACACACGTTGACAAGCTTACATTTTTGTCTGAAGTTTGATATGCGCAGGTATCGGTACCACGAGTGCGCGGTTTATAAAAAATAAATTTTTGCATTACACATTCTCGACCCATTTTAGATCTTGCCTTCGCCTACTTTTCAGTCCTATGTGGCACTTAATGAATGTCATGAATGTCAGCTTTGATTTGACTTACTAGGTCATAGAACATACTGCGCGGCATCATTACAAAGAGGCGAAAAACAACAAAGCCAACGATGAAATGGGCCACGAAAGGATGTATACATTTGTGAATCCATTCTCTGTTTTTTTCTCGCGCTGTATCGTATACTATCATACCACATATGAAGGCTCATAGACATAAAATGGGTTCACACGCCGTTCGCGACCAGCGAGCATCACCAACAGTCGTGATCTAGGGCCTTTTCTCACCATCGAAGATCAATCGAGTAGTCAGGACAGAGGTTCTAAAAGGTTCACGTACGCAAACATACGATGGAACAAGCTAGTTCGATCACAATCGTCTTCACTAAGTTCACAGAAAGCAGACACAGCTCCACAAATGACTATTACGAAAGAAAATTACTCCAAATTTTTTACATGCGTGTGCACGAACGTGTAGTACGTACATAACTTTTAAGGTATGTGCACGACGCAGTCAACAGGCAACAGTTCACCGCGTTGTTCACAGGAGGAAGCTTCACGGGAAACATAACAAAAGCGATGAACAGTAGCTTCAAACACTCACCGCCACTCGCAATCACCTCATCTCGCAAGGCGGAACAGGCTTTAGAAGATAACGCCACGCATAATGACAAGCGTAGGCGCAGTCCTTAAGCGCCCTTCTTGCAATCCATCGAGTCCTCACAAAGATGGTACTGAGCGCACATCGTACCTTTTCGGCGTCTGCTAGCCCGAAAGCTGCCCAAAACCTTCCAGAAAGCTTCCACGGCTAAATTGTCCTGGATGAGACTGGCGACCCTCGGGCTCCCCGCGGGTCGCCAGAACTGTCCAACGCGAGAAAAACGAACGCCAACCGGAAGTGCCCCCGGGCGGGAGAGGGGGAGCAGCCCGAGAAAAACGAGCGCACTCTGGTTGGCTCTGGCAGCCCGCGGGTAGCCAGAAGTGGAAAATCGAAGAGCCCCATTGTTTGCACGGCGGTTGTCAAAATGGAACCGAGACAAGGGGGGTCCTTGAGAATCAGCGTCCCGGCGTGGTGCGTAGTCGTCGTTGGAGCGTCGATCGTTAGACCATTGACGAAGAGGTCAAAACATATCGACGCGGTGCCAGCAATGACGGGAAATGTGGCCCCCACCTCCGCAGTTAAAACAAAGCGGACGCCTATCTACAGTGCGCCAGGCGTCTGTTTTACGAATCTTTGGACGCCGCAACGGCTACTAATGTGGCAAATGACGTGTCTCGTTGGGAGACGGCTCTTCGTACGGCGGCATTTCGTACGGCGGAACGACGGCAGGGCGCCGCGGTATCTGTTCTCGCAGTGGCGACCAAGGAACGGCTGCCGATGGCTGGTGGTACGACGGTGCAACGGGTGGCGGGCGGTGAAGCGCGGCAGCGTAGCTTATGGGTCGCTAATCGTGAGTAGGATCAGCTGTTGGAAATGCTTGGCGTATTTCTTCGCGA
Source organism: Rhipicephalus annulatus (assembly GCA_013436015.1). Taxonomy (NCBI): domain Eukaryota; kingdom Metazoa; phylum Arthropoda; class Arachnida; order Ixodida; family Ixodidae; genus Rhipicephalus; species Rhipicephalus annulatus. The sequence continues at coordinate 94,642 of WOVY01000812.1, read as the reverse complement.
ACGACTTCAGCTACAGATGCACAAACGCCATGGGTGGTTCCGTGACCAGAGTCCGCAGCTTCAGCAGCTCTTCGCGAACTATCTCTTGTATTAAATCACGCAACGAGCTTTGATTGTCAGATGTCGTAGCGGCGACTTGAATGTGGGTGCTGCTGTACAAGTGATCGTATTGTCGGCATCGTCGGTGAATCGCCCGCTCGATAGCCGTAGCTTCTTTGATGAAGTTGGTCACGGTGCTTGGCGGGTTCCGCAAAAGTCCGGTGAACAATTGCTTTTTAACGCCGCGCATGAGATAGCGTAACTTTTTTGTCGTCGGTCATGTGCGGGTCAGCTCTACGGGCAAGATGGGTCATGTCCTCAGCGAACATTGCGACCATTTCATCGGGTTTCTGTACCCGTAGCTCGAGTGAATGCTGCGCACATTGGCGCCGGTCGACATTGGCAAATGTGTCAATCATACCCCTTTTTAAAGTCACTCCATGTTGACAAACTGCCTTCTCTGTTCTCGTACCAAGTACGAGCGCTGTCGTCGAGATAGAAATAGGCGCGGGAAAGCCTTTGTTTAAGAGAACACTGGTTGGTGTTGGCGACACGTTCATAGTGATCAAGCCAGTCTTTGACGTCTTCGTGTGCTCCACCACCAAAGCAATCAGGCCCCAGCGGTGAAAAAGGGTTACCTGAGATGGAGTTGGTGGACTACTGTCATGTAGTAACTGTTGTGGACTGGCGGTGGCCATTGGTAGATATGAGTGGTGCCTTGTAGAGTGTTCCTGCGAGGGGGTGAACTCTGGAGGGAGGCTCCGCAAGCGACGACTGAAGCGATGCACGGGAGTGTCGACAAGTGCGTCCGGGCTGGATGATCGGCTCCCCGTGGGAGTGTGGAGCATCAGGCGGGGTCGGGGGCCAGCCCCTTCACCAGTGTCGCGGTGTAGCGAGAAGAAAAGACAGAAACAATTTGCGACAGTGAAACAGCGTGTTTCAGAATCAACTGTACAGCGAAGGCCTTCTTCGTCTTCTTTTTTTTTCAACCTCCTGTGCCGCTAACCGGAGTCTGCGAAACACCTCCATCATCATCCTCTTCTACGTATATACACGTCTCAACATGGCTGACTTCCGGCTTCATCGCGGCTTCAGAACGAGTGACGTCAGGGCCTCTCTACCTTTCCTTCCTCCGTGGCCTTAACCAAATGAAGTGTGTAGATAGCAGCCTAACAAAAGAGTATACAAGTAATTTTACAATAACAATCGAATGCCAATATAGTTTTTTATGCCAAATAAAGTTTTTAATATTAGCTCTTATTATAGTTAGTTGTGTAGTTGTGTTTGTTTTTCATAACAAAAAAGTTTAGGAACTCTTGTCAAAAGCAGTGTTCATCTCTGACTCTCTGTACGCAATGCCAATAAGTATCTCTCAAGGGCAATGCTTTTGTAGCAGTTGCTTTGCTCGTGTGTAGAAAAGCATGAATGACATGCATTCCTGCTTAATAAAGAAGAAAGGTATCTGACTGGGTATCCGTTCCTTTACCAATATACGCAGTGGCGTAGCCAGGGGCTAGCACACCGAGCCAATGAACCCCTCCCGCCCTCTCCACCCTTCCTGCGAATTTTTTATTTGCCGTGGCATACATGGAGCAAAATGACAATTTGCCTGCCCCCCTTCCCCCCACCGAGATCAACGAGGTGTTTGTTTCCTTCACCTCCCCCGAATTTTTTACCTACACCGCTGTGTCTACTTGACAGCTAGCGTTGTGACAAGTAGTGGCGGGGTGAGAGGCGTGGCTGCGAATCACGGTGCAAGAATACTTTAGGTGAGCGAACGCCGGGTCAATCCGCTGCCCGATAATGTTCTGCTTCGCTAGGAACTCTCTTGCTAGATTTGGTGCCGAACGGTTGTGCCCTCGCGATCTCCGACGTCAGCGTAGCTCTGGCTGACTGGGCTGGCCCTGCGCCATCTCCCGACGCCGATCTTTGACGACAGCGTAGCTCTGGCCGACTGGACTCGCCCTACGCAATCTCCGGACGCGTACAAGAGCTCTCTCTCACCAGTGGTGCCCCGTCCTCAGACTCCTGCGACAGTCTTCATCTTTCCTATCTTCTCCTTACTTCTGTCGTTCACTGTCCCTGCGCCTCGCTCTCTCCTTCCTTTCTCTCTATTTCTTCACCTTTTAATTTATCCTTTTTATCCCTCCTTCGCCCCAACCCCTTGTGAGCTACTGTTTAGGTGTCCTCCCCCTGAGAGACAGTTACGGGGTCACTATTTTCTTCTTTTCATTTAAAATCATCCCCCCACCTCCCACTCCTTGCTTTGCTAGGAGCCTGGGAGATGGTGCTACAAACTTTGCCCGGGCTTCCACTCCCCCCTTCTTGGTGTAGGAAAGCCCCATGTTGTAGGCAAGTAGCGATGCAGGTTTATCGTCGCCACAACACCCTTGCCGCATCGTCAACCTCCTCTCTTATCAGATCACCCTCTCTTGCGCGGCACCGCTCTATGCGTGTCGCGTGGTTGATATCACACGATTACCTGGTTTTCTCGCATTTGAAAACCGTCGCTCACGTGCCGGATGTGCTTTGCGGAATTCGCAAGCAGCCCGCCACGGTCCTTAAAGCCCTTTGATCAAGATCAAGGGGCTTTACCGGTCCTCAGTCCGGCGAGCCATCTATCGGCACGCCGCAAAAGAGAACATAGTCGGTCCCTCCCCGCCAAGCGCTCGCTTCGCGTCGTTCCCTCACCTCAATTATTCTTGCACCATGCTGTGAATATACTCTCCTCTCTCCCTCTCCATCACGCCTTCGCTCGCCATGACCAACCAGTGGCGGGGAAAGGGAGAGGGGTGCCCATGTTGGTAGTTTCCGCTACCAACATGTGCACCCTGCGAATATACTCTCCTCTCTCCCTCTCCATCATGCCTTTGCTCACCATGACCTACCAGTGGCGGGAAAAGGAAGAGGGGTGCACATGTTGGTAGTTGCCGCTACCAACATGTGCGCCCTGCGAAAATACTCTCCTCTCTCCCTCTCCATCATGCCTTCGCTCGCCATGACCAACCAGTGGCGGGGTGCACATGTTGGTAGTGGCCGCTACCAACATGTGCACCCTTCGAATATACATTCCTCTCTCCCTCTCCATCACGCCTTCGCTCGCCATGACCTATCAGTGGCGGGGTGCACATGTTGGTAGTTGCCGCTACCAACATGTGCACCTCGCGAATATACTCTCCTCTCCCTCTTCATCACGCCTTCGCTCGCCATGACCTACCAGTGGCGGGGAAAGGGAGAGGGGTACACATGTTGGTAGTGGCCGCTCCTAGCCGTATTTTTGTTGTAAAAGTGTAACTGATATTTAAATACTCTTCCAAATGCTCACTCCCACGGTATGGTGAGTTTATCTCCTGTGCTACCCTCGGTGTCCACTGAGCGGCTAATGTAACCGTCCTCCTCCGTGCAAATGGAAAATTGGCGCGTCTATGTAAGTGTTCAGGGTATCGCTTCACCGGAAGCAATGGCCCAGATGCTTGTTAGTTTTAAGCACATATTCAAAATTTATGCGCGCAAGGTGGGGGAAGTCACCCCGGTATGCCCCAATGAAGCGTGTCTCCACATCGCGCTTTTGGCACGAACATCTCAGCAGTGATGATGGTGATAGTATTATAATAATATATTTTATATTATTATTATTAGTATTGTTATTGCTCTTATGGTCCAGCTGACATGCACTTAACCATGTGTATACGAAGACATTCTCATCATGTCAATGTTATATTTACTGAAACATGATCGAAATATCTTTGGGAATACAAACTGTTTGGTGTTTCAGATTTCCGTAAGATAAAATGGACGCGAATGTTGAGATCAGCAAGAAATTGAACGAGACTTAGGTGCACGTTAAGAAATTACAGATCGTCGAAATTTCTGAAGCACTCCGCTACGGTGTTCCTCACAATCATATAGTGGTTTCGGCTTCTAAAATTCCCGCGATTATTACGTTTAGTAGTAAGAAATTGAGTTTTTTTGCTATAAAGGATGAAAGTAAAGTTCTTCATTCTGATGTGTTTTGACATTAGGACCCACAATGGACAATCTGCTTACTTTGATCATTAGAAATTATGATACCTGTTGCCATCTGAATTTTCATTGCACACCTGATGCTTAGAGACATTAGACTTTGCAGATCAAATGCCAATCTAGTGACTCATTAGGTGTGTATTAGGTGCACATTAGACTCTCAAAATTCATTTTCATAAGGCCCACGTGGCGACGTCGAGGTCTCGCATCTCCGCCACCTCGCGGGCTTGCTGGGTAGCCCGGGAATACGTCAAAGAAACCAAAAGATTACTGTGTTATTCTATCTTTTTTCATATGCTTGGTTTGCAATTCATTGTTATTTCGGCCATGAATATGAAATGGTGCAATCGATTGATTATTAAGCATTTTGATTGATTCAATCTTGAAATTTTAAACTAAAATCCAAGCTTGGTTTAGTTCCATAGACACTCACTTTAAGCATCCCAGCTGCCACTCGGTTCTTGGCCTTTCCCCTTCTGGGGCTGACGGCCATCGATAAAAGATAGTTATCAGTATCATCATCATTGCTCCCAATTCTCGATTACCGAGTTGTTTGGTGCAGGATGCAATGACTGGGTAACTATCAGTTAAAGCGCACGAAATACAGACAGGAAGACAGGACAAGTGCTTGTCCTGTCTTCCTGTCTGTTTTTTTCGTGCGCTTTAACTGATAGTTATACCATGCATATCCAACTAGCCCAACTTTCGATTCTGTTGCAATGACTCTGATTGGCGACAAAATCAGTAAAGAGAGAAAACAGAAAGGAACAAAATTCTAGACGATGCGGTATTCTAGCCTGCGTAAAAGCGATCTGGAGGCAAGCAGTCCATCGTTACCAATCGGCTGTCTATGGCACGCAAGTAGGGCATATATAGCGCGTAGTCTTGTAGCATAGAGATGTGATGAAACCAGTGTTACAGGGGTTCATTGAGGTACGCAACGAGCGGAAAGAAAGCAGCAGCAGCAGCAGGCAAAGCATAGCCAGGCAGCAAACAGCCGAGCGAGCCAGGTGATTTTAAAGCACTTCCACATGTGTCTATCTTCTTCCTCACAATATCCCCCAGTATCGAGAGGTAGCCATACTGGCGACCTAGAGAGAGCTCAGAGGGTCATAATACAGCTTGAGACGGTTAATGTGAACTGTTTCTTGCCCCCGGCGACGAAGGTCGGAAGATGGCGTACCGGGTTCAACCACATAATTAACAGGAGAGGTCTGTGCAACCACGCTGTAGGGTCCGCGATACTTCGGAAGAAGCTTAGACGAAAGGCCGGGAGCATCAACAGGCGGGACCAAAAGTCACACGAGAGAGTTGGCGGTGAAAGGGTCAGGAGGGATGTCGGAGTCATGACGCTGTTTTTGGCGACACTGTTGGTCGTAGGTGAAAGAACGGGACAGTTATCGGCATTTCTCGGCGTGGTGAGCCACCACAGACACAGCAGGCTGGTAGTCGTCAACGTCTGGATGATATGGTAAAATCGTATCAATGGTGCTAGTGGGTTCACGCTCGTATAGCAAGAAGAATGTTGAGAATCCAGTGGTGACTTGGGAGAGGGTGTTGTAGGCGAATGTGAGAAACGGAAGAACAAGATCCCAATTGCAGTGGTCTGACGCTACGTACATCCACAACATGTCACTCAGAGTTCGGGTAAATTGTTCTGTTAATCTATTTGTCTGGGGGTGATATGCGGTAGTGGTGTGGTAAATAATTCTGCATTCAGATAGGAATGATTTCAACACGTCTGAAAGAAATACACGGCCCCGATCACTGAGCAGTTCACGAGGGGTGCCATAGTGGAGAACAAAGGTGCGTAGAATAAACGAGGAAACGTCTTTGGCTATTGCGGCAGGTAATGCAGCGGTTGCGGCGTATCTTGTCAAGTGATCCACGGCGACGACAATTCAGTGGTAGCCAGCGCCAGTGCATGGGAGAGGCCCGTACAAGTCAATGCCGACGCGATCAAATGGGTGGACTGGGCAGGGCAGCGGCTGGAGAGGTGCAGTGGAAAGGTGCGGGACGGGTTTGCGTCGTTGGCAGGCGAGGCATGAGCGGACGTATGTGCAGACGAAGCTGTACATTCCGCGCCAATAATAGCGTAGGCGAAGGCACGTGTACGTCTTGAACACGCCACTATGGCCAAACTGAGGGTCATTGTAGAAAGCGGAGCACAGATCGCGACGAAGACGGCGGAGCACAACTAATAACCATGTGCGGGAATTGTTGTGGTACGGCGGTATAAAAGGCCATCGCGGATAGCGTAATGCTGCACCTGGCGGCGTAGCGCTCGTGGAGATGGGGTGATCAGGGGATTGACAGAAAGTTTAGAATCGTGGCGATCCATGGGCCATTTCGTTGCTCTGAGGCCATGTACAAGATATCAAGTGGCGAAATATTGTGATTGTGACTAGATGCGTTGGCATCTGAAATGAGTGGAAAAGCGTGACAGCGCGTCGGCATCAGAGTGTTGTCGGTCAAAACGATATATACGACACATATGTCGTATTCCTGGAGTCGGAGGGCCCACCGAGCGAGGCGACCTGACGGGTTCTTGAGGTTTGACAACCAACACAGAGCGTGGTGATCTGTTACGACGCCAAAAGGACGACTGTAAAGATAGAGGCAAAACTTCTGTAGAGCCCATCTGATGGCCAGGCACTCTTTTTTGTTACAATGTAATTAGTCTCAGGTTTTGTGAGTGCACGACTGGCATATGCAACCATGTATTCAGCGTTAGCATCGTCACGTTGTGCGAGCACAGCACCAAGGCCGACACCACTAGCATCATCGTGAATTTCTGTGCATGCGCTGGGGGCGAAGTGACTCAAAATTGGTGGAGACCTAAACAGGCGTTGAACTGTTGTAAACCTGTCGTCACAAGCTTCTGGCCATTTAGATAGTTCGTTGTCGCCTTGGAGTAGTGCATTGAGAGGTGTGATGAAAGTAGCAAAATTTCGAACGAAGTGCTGAAAATAGGAGCATAGTTCAATGAAGGTGCGCAGTGCTTTCAAGTTAGTAGGCTTCGGCAACTAAGATATGGCGTTAAGTTTAGCAGGATCGGGAAGAATGCCTTTTTTTGGAGATGACGTGGCCTAGTATAGTTAGTTTTCTAGCGGCGAACAGGCACTTTTTCAAGTTAAGCTCGAGACCGGCATTTTGGACACAGGTCAAATCTTAATGCAACCGTGGCAGATGGGTCGGGAAATCTTATGCAAAGACGACAATATTATCTAAATAGCATAGGCAAGTGTGCCACTTCAAGCAACGTAAGATGCCGTCCATTATGCAATAAAAGGTGGCAGGCGCGTTACAGAGACCAAATGGCATTGCAGTGAATTCGTACAATTCATCTGGTGTTAAAAACGCGGTTTTCGAGTAGTCAGACGCAGCCATGGGCACTTGCCAGTAGCCAGAGCGGAGATCCAAGGAAGAAAAGAACTCCGCGCCTTGCAAGCAGTCGAGTGCGTCATTAATTCGTGGCAACGGGTACACATGCTTTCGGGTAATCTTGTTAAACCGGTAATAATGGACGCAAAATTGTATTGTGCCATGTTTTTTCCGAATAAGAGTGACAGGTGATGGCCATGGAGTGTTGGAAGGTTGAATGACGCAGCGTTTAAGCATGTCACCCACCTGGACATTAATAAGGCGCCTTTCACTCGCCGATACTCGGTAGAGACGCTGTCGATAGGGCGCATGGCTTCCGTGTCGACAGTATGTGAAACAGTCGTTGTGTGGCCGAGTGCACTTGCTTGGCAGTCAAAAGAGGAACAAAAATCGTCGATCAAGCGAAGAAGTTTGTCTCGTTGTGTCGTCGTAAGGTCGCTGGTTATAGCTAGTGTGAAAGATTGCGCTTGTGGCAGAGGAGTTGATGTCTCGAGGGTGACCCTATGTCACAAACGAGCGCTGAAAAAAGAGCGCGCCGCCGAATTCTGGCGACCAAGCCCCAGAGAGACGCCTCCAGGTCAACGCTAAAAAATAAAACAAGCATCCAAGGATTACCTGTGTGTGCCGTCTCTCCCCTCGGAAGCGTAGTTTCGCCGACCAACCTCCTCCCATCGGCCACCGAGTGAGCCCTGGAAAGATTACGAAGGAAAGGGGCGTAGTGATGCAGAATTGCGTCATGTGTTGCAGACGACTCTCAAAACGCCTCGCACTTTCCCCAGCTTTGGCTGTGCATTGCGCGGAAGAAAAATATTAGAATTTTCTCGAATCTAGCGCGAAAGGTATTTGAGCAAGGAGCGGAGAAAGGAGATCAGGAGAACAAGAAAGTTTGCGCCGGTGTGTAGGGTGTTCCGCAGTGTCAGTGAAGGTCTTGTCCTTAGTGACAAAGCAGGAGAAGAAGAAAGTTTGCGCCCGTGTGCGTGGGAAATAGATGAAAGTTTTGCGCAAGTGTGCGTAGGATCGTTCTGCCGTGTCGGCGAAGGCTTCTGTCCTCAATGACAAAGCAGGTAATGAAGAGGCTTTCCACCTGAGGGGTGAAGACTCGTGCTACAAGCAGAAGAGTGTGCCAACGCCTCCTGTACTTTGAGAGGCCTGGAGCGTCGGCGCCGATTCCTCCGAGCGACCCTCTCCCGTTTACGCACGCCACCGCCGCGCCGCGGCGCTGTGTTCTGACACTATCGTGCGCCTTGCCGGCAGGCGAGCACCCGCGCAGTCTTTGCGGTAGCCCGTTCAGAGTGAGCGCTAATGCTGTTGGTCATTTTTTTCTCAGGGTGCCACGTGCTACTTTTTATCGCGCGTATTGCCTCTTCGGAGCTCGATTTAATGACCGCAGCTGAAGCCCAGCCATGCGGTACTGCTGCGTGCCTTTTTGCACCTCGAGCCAGCGCAAGAAGCAGCCTGGCGTTTCGTTCCACGAGATACCTGCAGATGCAACACTCCGGGAACGATGACTGAAAGTTATATCAAAAAAGGACTGGCAGCCAAATTCCACATCCAACTACTCAGCTGTCTGCAGTCTTCATTTTCTCGATGCGGACTTTCGCGAAGACACCAAGAGACGCATGCTGAAGCCAGGTACTGTGTCCAGTGTTTTCCCACAATACCCTTCTTACCTCAGGCCAGTACCGTCGAAGCCGCGAGGTGAGAGAACCATTGCAATAAGGAAACGCGAATGTTCACCGACGAAATCAGCTTCCAATGGCGCGTCTGAAAACCTCACTCGTGTTCGTTCAAAGAAGCAGAATGTGTCGGACTCAATGTAGTCCATTGATTGCGTGGACGTGCCCGTGTGTGACAACAGCAGCGTCGCCTCTCAGGACTTCATGCAACAATGCTGCACGTCCCGTGCCAGCGAAAACTCCGATGAGAGGCCTGATCCAAATAGCGCAGATAGACTGCTATATGCCGGCCAGGCCACATACGCCATGAGGTTATTTGGCACATGGACTATTGAGCGAAGTTCGTCAGCGGCTTTCTTGCAGAGCAAAAAGTGGCGTGAAAAAAAAGGCCTTAAAGGCACAGAATGAGAGGTTGCGTTCAACGGTTGACGCGTACAAGAAGGAGCTCGAACGATTGAAGGAGGAGTGCCACGTCAGCAAATTTCTTAACGTTGTCAGAGACTCGGAGCTTGCGTGCACGAAGGCCAAAATTATTTTAGACCAAGTGATTAATTATAAGGCAAAGAAGCCTATAGGGTCCGAAACAACTATTAGGCAATGTACCATTTTGCGCCGCCTCTCAGCAAAATCTTACTAACATATGAGAACTGCGAACCTGCTCTCCTTTCCGCGCAGAAATGCCCCGCCGCGGTGGTCTAGTGGCTAAGGTACTTGGCTGCTGACCCGCAGCTCGCGGGGTCGAATCTCGGCTGCGGCGGCTGCATTTCCGATGGAGGCGGAAATGTTGTGGCCCGTGTGCTCAGATTTGGGTGCACGTTAAAGAACCCCAGGTGGTCGAAATTTCCGGAGTCCTCCACTACGGCGTCTCTCATAATCAGATGGTGGTTTTGGGACGTTAAATCCCACATATCAATCCGTGCAGAAATACTCTGAGGAAATACCTCGGAAGTTCATCAGGAGAGGTTAGATTTAGTGAACTTGTCAAGAGAAGGCTGAGTGCAGAGCTGGAATGTCTCACAACACCCCAATCAAAACTATGTTGTCTCGTGGTAGATGAAATGCGCATTCGACAGAAGCTTGAGTGCCACAAGCAACGAGATGCATTTCTTGGAGACATTGACCTGAGTGCCGACCTCAATCATCTTTTGCTAGCATCTGATAAGGGTCAGCTTGAAAATTCCCTGTTGTGCTTCTTGCTGTGTGGACTACATGCAAGCTTCAAGATTCCAGTGGGACACTTTTTTACGAAGGGGGTTCCGGAGAATTGCTTGCTAAGACAGTACAGCACGTTATTAGGAAGACTGAAGAGGTGGGGTTCAGAATTGTACGCCTAGTAACGGACAACCACAAAGTCAACATTGCAGCAATGAAGACAATGTCACAAGGGCATCTTCAAACCAAGATACGCCACCCAGTCGACCCTTCAAGGTACCTGTTTTTAGCATTTGATCAGAGTCACATTATCAAAAACATTCGCTCCAAGTTCTATATACATGTTCCCTATATATACATGTTCCCTTTTTTGTTTACGATTTTCTGGCCATGATGTGCATGAACCTGCAGTTGATCTTGCTTTACATCGATGTTATTTTTTTATGTTGAAGCAATATCTATTCGTATTATTACCGTACTGTGATATTGCGTTATTTGCAGCACACCCCAGCTCTTGGCAGAGAATGCTTAGGCTGGCCTTTTGCTGCAGTGAATAAATATTGTGCTATTTTAGTTCCACTTGATTTACTTTTATTTTCGTTCTCGACTTTATTTTTACTCTGCTAAGCCCTACAAACCTTGAAGGACAAAATTTTCACAAAGATGAGCGCTGCGAAGCTCCACAGAGCGACTAGCGTAGTGACTTTCTGTGGCGGAGCGTAGTGTCAGAAGCTGGCGCCGCCTCGCGGCAGTCCGGTAAAACACGGTGGCCGCGGGGGAACAATAGGATAGCGGCCGACGTGCCAGGCATCTCAAAGTATAGGAGGCGTTGAGTGTGCCTACCGGAATAAACAGGAGGAGGAGGAGGAGGAGGAATAAACATTTATTGAAACGGCATACTAAGGTTTCTGTGGGTGCAGTCCTTATTCATGGGCCCCATTGCCCGAGCGGCTCGCTTGGCCTGGTCCAATTTTGCCCTCTGGCTTCCCAGGTCCTGCCGGGTGAGTCGCACCTCCCACGATCGCCTTTTAAATTCGTTTCGTGTGATGAGGGGTAAGTTTCGTTTCGTGTTATAAGGTGAGTCCCCTTTCCCTTCTGCTGGTCTTTGTTGGCAAGTCCAAGTGATGTGCTGGAGTGTCGGTGTGTCACCGCACCAAGGGCAGCGGTCAGCAAATTGGGATGGCCGGATTTTTCTAAGTGTGTGTATGTTGGGATATGAGTTCGTCTGTATTCGTCTTCAACCCCTAGATTGCCAGCGGGTGAGTTTACGGTGGGGTGGCGCCATCGTTTGCCGGGCCAGTCTTTGGCTCTCAAGGATATCTCGCGGGAGCGTAAGTGTGAAGTAATGCACCTGGGTCGGCATGTGCATGGCCCGGAACGTTAATGTTCGAGCCATGCGGTCGGTCCGTTCCTTTACTCTTACACCTTCGTGGGCGCAGCACCATGTGATGCCATGGTCTTCTTGAAGGTGGAATCCTAGCATGCATAGGACGCTCTTGGGAAGGACACCTTTGAGAAACAGTCGGCAAGCCTCTTGGGAACCTGTGAGAACGTGCGCAGACTGTTTCTTGCATTCTGCTGCCCGAATGGCTAGTGCTATAGCTGCCGCTTCTGCGACGGCCGTGCTCTTCGTACGTATTATCGCAGAAGTGATCACTTGGCTTCGGGTGGTAACGACTACAGCAAATGCATTTTGCCTCGTTTGGTGTGGCTGGAGTCTGTAGAGTAGGTGTCGGGGTAATGTCGTAGCCGTTCTATTGCCGCCGCCCTTGCTCGTCTGTGGCCGGCGTTAACATTAGGGTGCATGTTTCTCGGGATAGGGGTGACATATTCGTGTTCCCCGTCTTCTCTGGCTATTTGCTGCGTCTCCTCACCGCAGAACTGTGGTGACAAGGGGTAGTGAAGCCTCTTTAGCAATAGTCTGCCTTGCATCGTCGAGTTGAGTCTCTCTCTCTCTGCGCGATCAACACGGCTGCGGCGTGTTCGTCATATGTATTATTACACCCAAGTGTTCCGAACGCTCTGTGTTAGTGCAGTCTGGGAAGCCCACTGCAGCTTTGTAGGCAATGCATATGAGTGTGCTGGCCTGCTCTGCTTCCCATATGCGTGTGAGTTGGTACGGGAGAGCATATGTAATGCGGCTAATGATAAAGGCATGTACCAACCTCATGGTGTCTTTTCCCGTCACGCTCTAATTACTGCACGTCACTCGCTTTATTAGTCTCACTACGCTCCTTGGTGTGCGTTTCAGTGTTTTTAGCGTAAACGATGTGCTGCCTGTCTCTTCTATCAGCATTCTCAGCATCCTGAGCTCCAATATTTGCTTTATCTGGTTCCCATTTAGCTCCAGATTGAAGGTTGGGGAGCGTGTCCGGTGGGTGTTCTTGGGTCAGATTTGCAGGTATTCAGATTCTTCCGGTGCACATGTCATACCTGCTTTCTTAGCATATCCCTCAATTGCCCCGCGGTGGTGGTCTAGTGGCTAAGGTACTCGGCTGCTGACCCGCATGTCGAGGCATCGATTCCCGGCTGCAGCGGCTGCATTTCCGATGGAGGCGGAAGTGTTGTAGGCCCTTGTGCTCAGATTTGGGTGCACGTTAAAGAACCCCAGGTGGTCAAAATTTCCGGAGCCCTCCACTGCGGCGTCTCTCATAATCATATAGTGGTTTTGGGACGTCCAACCCCACATATCAATCAATCAATCAGCATATCCCCCAATTGTATTAATTGCTCGTTGAAGAGTGTCTTGGTGGTCTCCTTAAGATCCTTTCCTTGCCCAAAAGGTGATGCCGTCGGCGTAGATGGCTACTCCAAGTTCTTTGTCTTTCTCCAACATTTGAGCTAATTTCCGCGTTTATATATTGAATAAAAGGGGACAGTATAGAGCCCTGTGGAGTGCCTTTATTTACTATGTGAATTTGATTACCTCTTAGAGTGGACGCCGTTCTGTTGAGAAAATTTTCAACGTAGTTGTAGGTTATCTCCCCATAGCCTATCGCTTGTAGGGCATCCAATATAGTGTCATGAGATATGTTGTCGAAAGCTTTGCGCAGGTCCAACGCAAGCAGAATTTTGTTGATGCTTCCAGGTGGTGGGTTTAGAACTTCGTCGCGAAGGAGAAGGAAGACATCTTGCGAGATAATTCCCTGACGGAAGCCAAACATGCAATTGGGTAGGAGATTGTTGTCATCTAAGTACCTCCCAAGTCGTGTGTAGATGACCATCTCGAAAAGTTTACCCAAGCAAGAGGTGAACAATATTGGTCGAAGGTTCTGGAGTGATGTTGGTTTTCCAGGCTCTGGCATTAAAATTATTTCTGCCTCTTTCCATTCAGTTGGTATGGATCCTCCTGTCTTCCAAATAGTGTCATTGCAGAAATTCGTTAAGTGTTATAGTGTTTTGCTGGCTAAGTTTCTAATCATGGCATTCGTGATGCGATCCGGTCCAGGCGCAGTGTTCTTTTTTAAAGATTGCACTGCAGTGTACACTTCTGCGAGCGATACTGGTTCATCAAGGGCAGAGTTTTCGCGACCCACGTAGGGTGTTATAGTTGTCCGTGTTGTCCTTTCACCCATTTACGTTTCTTAGAGTTCGAGAAGAAGGTCCCCGTCTGTGCCTGTGTAGTCATTAAGTATGCGCTTCAGGGCTAGCGTGCTTTCTTTTCGTGTGGTACCAGGAGTAAACATATCACGAAGGATTGCCCAAGTATTTTCGTGCTTAAATTTCCCCGAAAAGAATCACAGAAGCTCCTCCAGTTAGAAGTACACAGTCCTTGTAAGTACGCATTGGTTGCCTCCATGATTTATACTATGCGCTCTCTGAGCTTTCGGTTGTGCCACTGCCTCTTCCATCTTTTTATGAGGCTGCGTCTTGCCTCGCATAGGTGGTTGAGATGGTTGTCAATGGCGGGGTTTCGCTGTGTTGTTTTAAGTCGTTTAGTTGCTTGATATGCTGCCTCCCGTATATAAGTCATCCAGTCTTTTATCATGTTGAGGTCCTGAGTATCAGTCTGGCACTCTCTAAATTTCCTCCAATCTGTGAGACATGCAGTACCAGTCGATTGTCTTATGCTTGCCGTTTGTATAGAGATGCTGAGGATGTAATGATCGCTTTCCAGTGTTTCTTCTAGATTCGTCCATGATACTCCTCGTTCATTGCTTTCAAAACTTAGGTCAGGGGTGGTGTCTCTGGCCACGCTATTTTCCAGTCTTGTGGGAGAGTCTGGTTGCGTGACGAGGACTAGATCATGAGCCTGTGTTGCCTTTAGCAAATTGATTCATTTGATTGTATCCCTTTTGTAGCCCCAATCTGTATGCCCGGCGTTTGAATCCCCAAGCAGTATGACTCTGTCACCTCGTTTCGCGCTGTTTATAGCATAACAGATAACTGGTATAAAGTCCGCCATCTGTTCTCGAGGCGAACTACAGACATACGCGACAATCTTTTTCGGGCGACCTCTCTTAACTGGCCGTACTGTTGCTATTTGGTGTGGTATGTCAACCCCTGGAACAGTTTCTACGCTAACAACGAGATCCTTCCGAATCAAAATAGCCGTCCCTGTGTTGTTTGTGTTTGTGTGAAGTGTGTATCACAATACTGGGAGTTTCCGTGTCCCCGCTTCTAGCAAACATATGAGATCAGGTGCAATTGCGGCGCATTGCACAAACTGTGTTAGCGCATATTCTTTGTAGCGCAGGGAGCGGCAGTTCCACTGCCCTAACTCGAGATTTTCTTGGTGACGTGTAGTTGGTCTGGCCATCATAGGGGCTCTCAAATGTATCCTTGTCAGTCGTCACCGACGCATTAGGACAGCGGCCTCTAGAGCTTGAGCTTTCCCGTTTTCTTGGTTTTTCACCCCTTCGATGGAGTTGTCGACATATTTCTTAAGATTGCCCAGCTCTGCAAAGAGAAGTTGCCGTTGGGTTCCCATGTCTTGCAGCTGTCCCTCTACATTTCGCGACTGTGAAGTAGCTGGTTGGGTTGCGCTGGCTTTCGTTAGCGTCTGTTGATTTTGTGTGCTCTGGTTAATTGTTCTATTAACCAAAAGTTATTTGAGTGCTGCTACCTCTGTCTGTAGTGCCGCAAGGCTAGATTTAAGTTGCTTTTTTGCGATTATTCTTTTATATTCCTCGTGTTGTGTGATAGGTGTGGTCATGTGAGATGCGACATCAGTCCAGCTTACCGGCATAGTGGCCGGTGGAGCTCGCTGCTGTTGCTGCTGCCCCAGAGGTCCAGCGCTGGCTTGACCGGGAATCTGTGATTACACTGCTTTCTCCCTTGGCTGGTTTTTTGCTCGTTTCCGCGACCTTGACTTCGATCTTGGTTTGCATGGAGGTGGAGACTTGGAGGCGGCGTGCGCCGCGTTTCCCTCGTGGTGTGTTGGGGTGCTGTTGTGGCTCACTGACCGCGGCTTTTTGTCGTCGTGAAGCTCCGATTCCTCTTCTGATGAGAACCAGCGTAACCCCTTACGCTTAGCACTGGGTGCTTGCTTTGGTATTTCGGCAGTCGCTGTCGGCTGCTTGAGTCTCTGTGTGCAGCAGCGGTCACCTGTGACGTGTTCCCCTCTGCACGAGGCACACTTTGGCACGCACATACGTCCGTCAGTTGGGTCTTTAGTTCCACATATGCGGCAGAAGAGAGCGTCTGGTTGGAGGCACACATCCGTACGGTGACCCTTGCTGCAGCAGGTCTTGCTCACTTGCACCGTGGCTCGGTATGGGTGGCACGTCAATTCTCTTCCGCAGTAATACACAAAACGCGGAAGAGTCGGGCCACTGAAGGTGATCGTGGCTCTCTTCATTTCTCCCATCATACGGTCTTGTACGATTTCCACTCCTTGCGTTCGCACTCGCAAGTTTGCCATGAGCGTTTCAGAAGAGGTGCGGGATGGTATGCCGTGTATCACTCCTCTGAGGGCTCCTTCACCAGTCGCCGCGTACACGTTTACGGCATGTGCCCCACCGTTTATTGTGAGCGCGGTTATGCGACGAAGCCAATCAGCAACTTCTTGCTCCAATTTTGATATATTTACAACGCTTGACCTCGGTTTTATCAGCAACAGAAAGTGCTCACCTGTTACGGTGTGTTGGCAAGCTGTGGTGACTGCCGCTGCCATCTCCGGAGAAGTGATTGAGTGTAGTGGTAAGCCCTGGTGAGGCCTATTTACAATCTTGAAATCATCCTTTGGAAGTGTCGGGAGCTTGATCCCTTTCTTCGTCGGGTTCTCGGTCGAGGTTCCTTTGTCTCTTCTTCGGGTCTCTTCTGCCTCTGTTTCCTTTCTCCCGCTTGCTGTTTTTACTGCCTTAAGGTGAGAACAGTGTGCCAGTCGTCCTCTGTCGTCATTCTCTCGAATGTTCCGGGATGCCTTGTCGTTAGGTTGTGGCCCTGGCTTTGGTTTGTTGCAGGTTTGGCGAGGTCCATGTCCTCAACCGTCGTGATACTTGAAGTGCTTGCTGCTGATGGTGGTGACGAAGAAATGACCTGCGGCTCCATTTCTCGTGCAGAAAGCTGCGTAGTTGTCTATGTGGCTACCTCGACGCAGGCGGCATCGGAGCTGCCACGCCGAGATGGCGTTTGGCGCAGCTCGTCCACCACTTGAGCTCGCTCTTTTCGGAAGTGTGCGGTCCGTGCGTTCGTCGGAGGTCCACTTGTTCAATATCCAAATGTTCCTCAGAACTTCACAAATAGTTTGGTGTCACTTATCTGATGGGTAGACACACTTTTCTTTGTGTCTACCGCCAGCAAGCGAAGACACGTTGCAACAGCTGCGCGTGGGAAGCTGACGCGTTACCCACGAAGTTTGGGGCTTGGAGAGCGGCCAATTGAAGACACGAGGTTTCCTGGAAGAGAAACTTCGGGGGCAGCGGAACGACAACAGCAATAGATTTCGAGAGTGATTCTTGGAAGAGCACCATTAAGACTTTGTTCCAAGGACTTTGGTCTGAATAAGTTTTCGAACTCTTTAGTCTTTAAGGGTCTTGGTTGTTCGATGCATGTGATCGCATTGTAGCGCCCATTGTTGTTTGTGTCTGTTGTCTGGAGTGTGGCTGATTGTATTGTGTAGTATGTTGTTTGATTGGTGACATATCGTATTCAACTATTGTCGATTGTGTATATTTGTGTATCGTTTGGTCTGCCATATTCGAGAATATACTTTTGTTTTGTTTATCAACTCTCGGCTCTGACTCGTTCTTTGGACTACAGCAGGCGTCTGCTAGCGCGCCAAATACGGTTACTTTTGAATTGTCCGCGCTTTCGTGGTGCAGTTCGGGGGGCCAATACTTTGGCCATTGGAATTAGCCCGGCGATCGCCTCCCTAATTAACGGGACCTGTGACACCATATCAGTGGGGTCGTCCATTTACGGTGTCGAATATTGAAGATGACGCCAGCGGCTCGGCTTTGCCAAGAGTTTCCCGGCGGCGCAAAGTGATTGGCTCGGGCGATGGATTGGTGACGTAATTCACAGAGGCACCTGAATGGAACTAGAGAATGGCAAATGGCAATGGCAGTAATCAGCGGCGAACTAGAAGTGCGGACGGTGCGAAAAGCACTGAGCCACCGTCTTCAGAGTCCCAAGAGATGGAGACAATAACAGTAAACTGGGCAGGTACAATGATGTCGTCACAAACTGTGATTTTTCGACATGTGTCCTTGTCATTGATGATGTCTTTCGAAAATGGGAACAACTTGAGTTCAGTGCCAGTGGAATTGATGATCGCACGATGCATAGAGAGGAAATACCACCCTAATATGACGTCGTTAGGACAAGATGGCAACACGATAAATTCGATCACATAAAGAACATCCTGGATGGTGACACGGGCTGTGCAGGCGCCGGATGGCTCGACATGCTGCGCGTTGCCTGTACAAAGGGATATTCCAGAAACAGGCGTCGTGACTTTTCCAATATGGCGGCAAATACGGGCATCAATCGCTGAAAGGGCAGCGCCGGTGTCGACAAGGGCTAGCGCCCATGTTCCTTCTATAGCGACTTCAATAACGTTTTGGGGAGAAATTTGAGGCCTTATGCATTTCGCCGGAACCACAGTTCTCGCCTCCTGAACAGCGCTATATTTTTCTGGTGCACAGGGCTCCGCTGTCGGTGCATAGGAGAAAGGTAGCGGCGGCGAGGAGAAGCTAGGCGAGCGGCGAGAGGAAGGTGGGGTCCGGGAGGTAGGATCAGATTCGTAGTTGTCTGGATAACTGCGGCGGGGTCGACGTGGTGCATACGTGGCCCATGGCGGACACACACTGTTGGAGATAGGTGGTGCACGAAAGCGACAGTAACGGGCCACATGTCCAACAAGGCCACAGTGAAAAAAAATAGGACGGTTGTCTTGCATGCGCCGAGGGCCGTCGACTCGTGCGTACTGTACGACTGGGCGGGCGGGCGGCGATACTGGCGAGCGAATAGGCCGACTACGTGGACGTTAACCTTGCATCACAAGTCTGGGAGCGACTGCAGCGAACGTCAAGGGAGCAACAGTCGGAGCCTGATGGAGCGAAGGTGAGACTTGTTCGGCGACCTGGTCATTGATGTTTTGGAGAGGGTGTGACAATGGGGAATTCTGCTGGTCGTGAACAAGCGGCATCAGCGAAAGCTGGCGAGCGACCTCTTCACGAACAAAATCCTTCATCTGTAGCATCAGAGATTAGTTGTCAGGAGCAACAGCCAATCCCGACATTGAAGTCGCCTGTGGATGAGAGTGGTGCGTGGCTACATATGCGTTGTTGTCAGAGCTCATCAAAACTTTGGCAAATACTGGCAAGTTCAGACACTGTGGACGAGTTCTTTGCCAGCAGCATCTTAAAGGCGTTGTATTGAATCCCTTTCAAGATATGCGCCTGATCTCATCGGCCATTGCGTCATCAACGCGGTTACACAGGTCTACAACGTCTTTAATGTAGCTGGTTAATTTTTCACCATTCTGCTGCGCGCGGCCACTCAACCGTTGCTCGGCTCGAAGCTTCCGAACAGTGGGGCACCCGAATAATTCTGTCACGTGCGTTTCGAAAGCAGCCCACGTCGGGAAGTCACGTAGGTGGTTTCGATGCCACACGCTGGCAACGCCGCTCAAATAAAATGACACGTAGTTGAGCATCGCGTCAACACGACCCACCACTCTTGAGCGGTACAGAAGAGGAGGATGTTGAAGACTGGCTCACCGATTACGAACGGGTAAGCGCGGTTGATCACGTTTAGCCGTTCGTATTCGGCGAGCCAGTCTTCAACATCCTCCTCTTCTGTACCGCTCAAGATTGGTGGGTCGCGTTGACGCAATGGGCCAGGGCAAACCAGTGTGGGCAACAGGACAGCAGGTTGTTGCTGCGATTTATTTGGTACTTCATCCGGCATTGCAGAGGCTGGCTTGAGTTTACATCTGCGAAGTTCCAGGTTGTCGCTACCCAGCAGCTCCACCACTTGTTACTGGGGTTTACAGAGGTACACAGCGACCGAGAAGATAGCAGCAACAGCAGGCAAAGCGTAGCCAGGGAGCAAACAGCCGAGCGAGCCAGGCGATGGCGATGCGCTGTATATATATATATATATATATATATATACAGACAGGCATGGTGGTTGAGTGGCCGTAGCGTTGCATATAGTCCAGTAGATCCTCCGTGAGCGGTCACAACGTGGTTTATTTCGACGTTTCGGCCTAGAGTCTGGCCTTCATCAGGATCAAAGGTACAGTTTGTTGGTGCTCAGCTTTATACAATCTAAAATCAGAGGGAAAGGAAAGAGGAAAAAGACAGAAAAAAGAAAAAAAGAACAAAAAAGAAAAAAAGAGAAAAAAGCACATAAGGTGGACTCCCCTCGGGCGCCCCTCTTCCACTCTTCCTTCCACTTCCACTTCATCTCTCTCCCCTTTCTCCTCTTCACCTTTCTGAGGTCAGTGGTCTGTGTATGCTTCCTTTCACTAAAGCATTCTTCCCGACCAGACGGCGCCTCCTGACACTGGCTGTTCGGTGTGGGGCAAAAAAGAGCTTTTTTAGGAAGTTCTAAGCCTTTAACTTCTCGGAGCCCTGTCAACATTTCGTCGTAGAAAGAGGGGTACTGCGTATTGGGGCAGAGGCTGGTAAGCGGGCATGTTAGGAAGTTTTAAGCCTTTAACTACTCGGGGTCCCGTCAACATTTCGTCGTAGAAAGAGGGGTACCGCGTATTGCGGCAGAGGCTGGTAAGCGGGCGCAATGCGAATTCCTTGCCCGCTTCTGGATTGCGCGTGCAGTGGGAGCCTCCCGGCTGTGCACAGGGTTGCTGTTGGGCATGGCAAAATTGATTGGGTAGTAAAATAAAACTGAAAACAGACGACAGCTGCACTTAGGAAGAGTAGTTACACTTGGAATCGTTTTGAGTTGTCTAGTGCCCTTCGCAGCTGCAGTGCCGTGAGCTCAGTTACTATTTTCATTATGGCCGTTATTGTTTGCTAATACTTTAATTGCTGCAAGTGTTCCAGGATTCTCATTTATTCCTCTATCGAGGGTGTTAAATCGGTGAATAAGGTATGGCTCTCGTTGTTCACGTTCTCGATTTGATTTAAATCCCGTCTCTAAGAGCGTTACTCATAGATTGTCGAATGCATAGTCGGAAATATTGAGATGTTTTGATAGAGGTAGACTTGGGGCTGATTTCGCATGGGCTCTGTGATTATTGAAGCGAATCCTAAATGGTGTTTCTGTTTGTCCGATGTACTGCATACCACACACGTTGCATTCGAGTAGGTATACCACATTAGAGGAATCGCATGTTAGGTTTCCTCATATGTTAATCGAAAACTTGGATTGTGTGCTAACACCCCAGATCTCTAACACCCCATATTTCTCTGCCATCGCAACTTTGACGAGGATGGTCCCCGAATTAAATTCATTCATTCGAGTTTAACCAAGAGTATTTTCAACAAATAAGCGGGACCGCTATGGGCACCAAAATGGCACCTAATTATGCCTACATATTTATGGGAAAGCTAGAATCTGAATTTCTTGCACAAAGCTCTTTGAAATCAATGTTATACAGAAGATATATAGAAGAAAACTTTCATATTTGGACCCACAACGAGGACGAACTTCTCAGTTTTATCGACACTTACAATGGTGTACATCCGGACATACACTTCACACACACATACTCGCAAGTAACCGTAAGTTTTCTTGATGTTACCATAACGATAGAAGAAGAGAAGTTCTCTACAACCCTATATCGCAAACCAACGGATCGACAACAATACCTCCATTACCAAAGCGATCACCCGTGCCACTGTGAAAACAGTATTCCATACAGCCAGGCTCACCGGTTTAAGCGAATCTGCTCTAGAGACGCTGACTTTGACACGAGCTCACAGAGGCTAAAACTTATGCTCAAGAAACAAAAGTACCCCCCCACATGTAATTCATGACGCTGTTCAAAAAGCGAGAATACTAAAGCGTGAAGACTTACTTATGAAGCGACCACCGCAAGAAGACCCACAACGAACAAACCTCTGCTTGACTAACAGCACAAACTTCACCAATGTAAAAAAAAATCCTTAAACGACATTACAACATTCTGGAACAAAGTGAACGTCTGAAACGCGCATTTCCATCCGCTCCAGGCGTCGTTTACCGACGACCACGTAACCTCAAAGACACACTTGTCAACTCAAATTAACACATCACCCCCCAATAATTCATGCCGACCTTGTTTAAAGCCACGATGTCTTGTATGTAAGGTGATGCGAGAAACACACAAAGCAACTAGCACACAATCCAAGTTTTCGATTAACATACGAGGAAACCTGACATGCGATTCCTCTAATGTGGTATACCTACTCGAATGCAACGTGTGGGGTATGCAGTACATCGGACAAACAGAAACACCATTTAGGATTCGCTTCAATAATCACAGAGCCCATGAGAAATCAGCCCCAAGTCTACCTCTATCAAAACATCTCAATCTTCCCCACCATGCATTCGACAAACTATCAGTAATGCTCTTAGAGACGGGATTTAAATCAAATCGAGAACGTGAAGAACGAGAGTCATACGTTATCAACCGATTTAACACCCTCGATAGAGGAATAAATGAGAATCCTGGAACACTTGCAGCACTTAAAGCATTAGAAAGCAATAACGGCCATAATGAAAATAGTAACTGAGTTCACGGCACTGCAGCTGTGAAGGGCACTGGACAACTCAAAACGATTCCAAGTGTAACTACTCTTCCAAGTGCAGCTGTCGTCTGTTTTCTGTTTTATTTTACTACCCAATCAATTGTGCCATGCCCAACAGCAACCCTGTGCACAACCGGGAGGCCCCCACTGCACGCGTAATCCAGAAGCGGGCAAGGAATTCGCATTGCGCCCGCTTACCAGCCTCTGCCGCAATACGCGGAACCCCTCTTTCTACGACGAAATGTTGACAGGGCTCCGAGTAGTTAAAGGCTTAGAACTTCCTAAAAAAGCTCTTTATTGCCCCACACCGAACCGCCAGTGCCAGGAGGCACGTCTGGTCGGGAAGAACGCATTAGTGAAAGGAAGCATACTCAGACCACTGACATCAGATAGGTGAAGGGGAGAAAGGGGAGAGAGACGAAGTGGAAGTGGAAGGAAGAGTGGAAGGGGGGCGCCCGAGGGGAGTCCACCTTATATGCTTTTTTCTCTCTTTTTTGTTTTTGCCTTCTTTTTTTCTTTTTTCTGTCTTTTTCCTCTTTTCTTTCCCTCTGATTTGAGATTGTATAAAGCTGAGAACCAAGAAACTGTACCTTTAATCCTGATGAAAGCCAGACTCTAGGCCGAAACGTCGAAATAAACCACGTTGTGACCGCTCATGGAGGATCTACAGGACTATATATATATATATATGTATATATATATATATATATATATATATATATATATATAGCGTGAGAGCTACTTTCACTGCATTTCTAAGCAGAGCAAGTTCTTTTCACTGTTTTCGCTAGCAGAGACATGGTTGTGTCGTAAAACATGCACCTGCCATGGAATGGAAACGACCAGGGTTCGATAGCCACTTGGACCCGAACAACCCTGGTTCGGACCCACTCTGCTGCAGGAGTTTTTTTCATTTATTTATTTTATTTGGATCGTTCTCAACTTTTAGGTCACGCACAAGACGATGATTTTTC
Source organism: Rhipicephalus annulatus (assembly GCA_013436015.1). NCBI lineage: Eukaryota > Metazoa > Arthropoda > Arachnida > Ixodida > Ixodidae > Rhipicephalus > Rhipicephalus annulatus. Next base: position 71,248 of record WOVY01000812.1, on the reverse strand, counting down.
GTTCACAACCATCGGTGCTAACGCCGGAATTTCCGTGAAACGCGTTCTTTAACGCTATCACGTTAATGAACACATGGTGTACAGGCCAGGCCATGTCCCCTAGTCATCATAGCGTCATATAGGCCGACAGAATGAAGACCTGCCTACCACTTCATCTGCCGCACATCGTCGACGACGGCTTGAACGAGACGCCCTAATGACACATGGTCTTCCAAAGCATATTCTAGCTGCACACATTGACAAGCATCATGATGGAACCATCGACTGACCTTCCCATCCCGAAGTACACTGTAGCAGCGCACAATGGACCCGTACAAGACTGGTTCGACCTGTTTGAGCTCCATGCTACCGCTGCACCTTGGTCGGAATGAGAGATGATCACCAACTTTACTGAATACAACTTCAGTGAGGATTTCAAGTTCTACCTCACGCACATACTTGCAAACGACGAATCGTGAGTAAAGAGAAGAGATGATTGCTTATTTTAACGACTACAACAAGTACCAAAAATCTGGAGACAATCCAACTTAGCCGCCGCAGTTCACGCTCTTTTCTTAAAAGACATAGCTTTTGATCGGATTTCTCTTTTGCACGGAAGTCGGCGTTTTCAAAGTCTCCGCTCTAACATTGACCCAGACGTTGCTCACGCTACTGATGCCCTACATGCTTCGTCGCACATACATAGTCCGGCTTGAAGACTGACCATGCAGCAGCTCTTCAAGTGCTGCTAACTCTCACCATTCATGTCATAAAGAAGCCTGGTTCACAGTAGACAATCTGATGCATGGAGAAAATAACTAACTATGCCATGACGACTCTAAGAGTCAAAATCAGTCTTCGCGCTTTGGAACAGCTTACTCCCAGTCTCGCCGTCTTGGCCCACCTCCTGGTTTTTCATTTTTTGACTCTTTCGTCGCTCACAACGTCCACCTCACATCTCACACGCCAACTACGGTTGAGATAGAGCTCCCAAATGAAAAGATACTCAGCCAAGCCCTGAACCTACCGTCCAGATTCATGTGCCAGAACAGCTCGCATCGTTAGTTGCACAAGAGTACAGCAATTCCCAACTGAAATCTCACTAAACTATGCCTGTTCCAGTGCCACCATTAAGTGCGCATCACCATTCAATGCGCAGGCATCTGAAAATCCAAACACAAGAGCCTCGGAAGCACCACCCCTCACAAGGTGCCGGGTGCCAGAAGCCTCCGTAATGAACGGTGTCGCAGGCACCACAGATATTCCGGCAGTGAAGTCTGTCCTACTAACTTCACTGGCCAAGAAGCATAGCAACGGCTACCAACTGAGCACTACGTCCGATTTCCAAGAAAAAATATTGTCCTCTTCCAGTAGGGCTCCCACTTAAAAATTTCGCAGAACACGAGCAAGGTCAGCACAAGCAAATCGTCCAGGTTAAGCGACGTGTTATCCTACAAGGACAACCACAGACATCGAAAGACCACTCGCAGCTCAAGGAAAGACATTTGCAAGTGAGTCAAGTGAAGCAACGAAATATTCAAAATGTCTTGCTCGCGAGAAGGAAAGCATCTAAACCCAGGACTTTTTCGAAAGGGACGTAGAGTAAGTTTATTCAGCAGATGTCAAAACGGAGCCTACAATAAATGCGATTGAAACAAGAAGAGATAAAATTACACAAATGGTATAAAACCACACCCCGTTTTTCGAAAAGCCCAGGCATCGCCCCGTCAGCCAACAAATATACAGATTGTTAGTGCCCCGTGCATACCATTCACGGCAAAGAGCACGAGGTCTCTGGATCTCGAGCTATGAGAGTACCAAGGCATTCCACCCTAGTTCATTCCTTGCAAGAACTGCTGTGTCAGCACCAATTTCTGCGTTCAAGCTGTGCTTCTGTTAGCCAGGACACAACAGCCAGCCTCGCCCACCAGAGCTCCACTAGACATCGCCGGACTGCTGCCCTCTCCTGTGAAATGTGTGTGCAAGTTTATGTAACTTTCATGTGACATGGAACTTCTACATTTTCTGTCATTTATTGCTTAATATGAGATTAACTTGTTCACACTTTGTAGTTTATAGCTTGTGCACTCTTTTGGGGGGAGCGGGAATCCTGTGACGCAGGAAGGCAATAACTGATGGTAGAAGTAGAAAAGAAAAAATCGCAATAGAATAAAAACTTGCGAATGAGCCAGGCCACGTCTCCCAGTCATTACAGCACCACTATATATATATATATATATATATATATATATATATATATATATATATATGTGTGTGTGTGTGTGTGTGTGTGTGTGTGCATGTGTGTGTGTGTGTGTGTGACGCATTAACAAGGTGATTCTAGGAGAAGCCGACGAGGAGGAAGTGCGCGTGCATTAGAATAAACGCATGGCATCTTGACCACGACGTGTCTTCATTTTGTAGCGTCACACAAGTCGACAAGATCGACCTCATCAACGTGCCATGGCTAAGTCAAAGCCTCCGCTCAACATACAGAAGTTCAAGGGAACACCAGAAGACGTCCCCATCGACAAGTGGCTTCTTCTTTTCGACATAAAGGCAGCCGAGGCGTCATGGATTCACCGCGATCGGGTCAGTCACTTCAACGAATACAATGAAGGGGAAGTGTTCAAGTGGTACTTGACAGAGATTTTCGGCAACGGCGAGACAACTTGGGACGATATCAAGCGCGACATGCAAGCCCGCTTTGCTACGACTGACGGAGATGCCTTCCGTCTCTTCATTCACTACCGACTGAAAGAAGGGCAGACCATCAAGGACTACTACGACGAGAAAAAGCGACTGGGTTCCTTGGCTGACCTGAAAGAGTGCCACATCATTTCTGGACTGACTGATGGTGTTCCTCCTGATGTGGAACTGGCGCTCGACGGACTGTCTTTCAACTCGTCATTAGAGTGGCTCACCGCTGCTCAACGGGTCGAGACATCTTTAAAACGGGTGAGAGGAGTTTCCTTTACTCGTAACGCTAGTATCGCATCAAGAGCTCCACGTCCCTTCAGCAGACCGCAGCAAGCGACAGTAACTCCTCAACCGCGCGCCCCGCAAAACGAATGTAGATACTTCTCAGCTGCTGGTTTCCCACGACAGTTTCACTGGCACAATGAGTGTCCGCGCCGTGGCAATGTGTCCGCTATTGATACTGAATGGAGAACGAGGAGGGCGACCGAGAGTTTCATTGATGCACTTCAGTGCTCTCATCATGGGAAAGCCAGTAAACGCAATGCTCGATACAGGAGCAACAATTACTTGTATCAGCGAGGATGTGTACAAACAGCTAGAACTTCAGTTGACGAGAGACTCCAGCATCATGGTCCACCAAGTTGCATCAAGCATTCGAACTTTGGGTCGCGTAAACATTCAGTTACAAATTGGGAACGTCATAAAAATTTATGAACATATGCTGCGAGGCATGAGAACGCAAGTAATTCTTGGCCTAGACGGCGCTTCATACTTCAATCTTTCTGTAAATCTGGAAAGCAAGTCAGTGACACAAGCACGTGAGAATATGAACCTTCCGCATCACAATGAAAAGAAAACCATTCAAGCCCCGCTGATGTGAACCCTGACTTCAGAAAACATCAGAGCATGAGTCTGCGGCACTCGGCTCTCTTTTAAGCAAGTATGAGGAGGTATTTTCAAAATCTCAGACAGATCTTGGGTGCATCACTACTGAGAAACATAGAATCACACTTACAAATGCTGTCCCTATTCGTCCCTATTCGTTGTCCCTATTCGGTGAATAGGGACACCGAATGCTGTCCACAAATGCTGGACACAAATGCTGTCCCTATTCGGTGGAGGACGCACTCGCGTTCTTCACTTACGTAGTATTGACTACCGAAAACTCAATGCCATAACGGTACCCGACTTTCAACCAATTCCACGTATAGATGATATTCTTGACCACTTGGGAAAGGCGGAGTTTTTTAGTACGTTGGACGTAACGTCAGGATACTGGCATGTCCGAATGCATCCTGACAATGTTCAAAAAACTGCATTTGTCACGCCTGATGGTCATTTTGTGTGGTTGGTAACGCCGTTTGGATTGAAGAATGTTCCAGCTACATTTGAAAGAGCCATGAAATTAATAATAGCGAAACATCAGCTCACCAATGTTTTTAATTTGTTTGACGATGTGGTCGTATACCCAAAGACATTTATTGATCATATACGACACCTTGAGGCGCTATTGAAAGCTCTCAAAACCGAGAACGTAAAACTCAAACGAAAAAAGTGCCAATTCGCACGCTGCAGCGTTGAATACCTGGGCCACAAAATTTCAAAAGGAACAGTGACACCTAAGCAAAGTAATGTGGCTGCCATACTCAAATTTCCGACACCAAAACGATATCCAGCGTTTTCTCGGCACTGTAAACACCTACCTTCAGTACATCCCCCACTTCAGCGATATCGCTCTTCCACTCACAAAACTACTCCACAAAGGCAGCAAGTGGGTCTGGACAGAAGCATGCGAGCAAGCCTTTCGTGAACTGAAGGAGCGGATAACTGAAGAACCGGTGCTTCGCATATACGACCCTTCAAGACCATGTACTGTGTACTGTGACGCATCTGGCGAAGGCATCGGTGCAGTGCTGAAACAACCTGATGACAAAATGGAGACACGTCGTGGTCGAGATACCATGCATTTATTCTAATGCACGCGCACTTCTTTTTCGTCGGCTTTTCCTAGAATTACCTTGTTAATTCGTCACACACACACACACACACACACACACACACACACACACACACACACACACACACACCACACACACACACACACACACACACACACACACACACACACACACACACACACACATATATATATATATACCAAAAACCAAAGTGATATACCAAAAGCAAAAGTGATATATATATGTAAGGGAAAGAAGTGTATACCTTAGGGCTCGTTTTTCCGTTTCGACACAATATTAATGAGATCTAATAGACAGTAATGCTAAGGAATGTACAGGGGAAGTTATTTGAACCAAGGGAATGTAAATAAGAAGAAAGAAAAGTGGGTGAAAAAATAACCAGCCGTGAGCAGGAATATATATATATATATATATATATATATATATATATATATATATATATATATATATATATATATATATATATATATATATATAATGTGACGGGGGCAAGGTCTTGGCTTACAGGACAGCGTCCACCGAGAATCGGCAGCAGAACAAGATGTCCGAGTTGCCTCTCGAGCAAGCGCCAAACGCACAGGCGTCTTCTTCATCTTCGCTAAGTGCCACGCTTGCTCCTGTCGATGATGCACCGTAACATCACTCCCCTGCGGCGGAAGCGCCGTCACGGCGCTTAGTACGGCGGCGACGAACGAGGAGGGTGATACGGTTTCAGTCTGGAAACGTGTACAACGTCTGTCTGGAGTGAGGTGGTCGAAAAGGCATTGTTTAGGGGTGCGATCTCGTAGCACACGTTACTAAGTTGTCGTAACACTTTGTAGGGGCCATGGTAGTGTGATAGTAGTTTCTCTGATAAGCCGACTTGGCGGTTTGGTGTCCAGAGAAGTACCAGAGACCCCGGCGAGAAGTGCACGCTTTGGTGGCGACTGTCATAGCGGTCTTTTTGCTGCGCTTGCGACAAGTGCAGCCGATCACGGGCAAGCTGACGGGCTGCATGGGCTCGAGAAACGACATCGCTGGCGTACTCAGTAGACAAGCGGGCAGCCGAAGGAAGGAGCGTGTCAAATGGTAATGCTGGATGTCGGCCAAATAGCAAATAAAACGGCGAATAACTAGCTGTGTCGTGCCGTGAAGAATTGTACGCGAACGTGACAAAGGGGAGTGCTTTGTCCCAGTCACGGTGATCTGGCGAAACGTACATTGACAGCATCTGCGTCAGCGTTCGGTTCAGACGCTCGGTCAATCCATTTGTCTGTGGATGATAAGCGGTGGTAAGCTTGTGCTCAGTGGAGCAGGCGCGGAGAATGTCATCCACAACACGTGAAAGAAAGTACCTTCCTCGATCAGTAAGCAGCTGCCGCGGAGCGCCGTGATGAAGAATGACTTCATACAGGAGAAAGTCAGCGACGTCAGTGGAACAGCTTGTCGGCAGTGCTTTAGTGATGGCAAAGCGTGTGGCGTAGTCTGTGGCGACTGCAACCCATTTATTTCCGGAGGTGGACGTAGGAAACGGGCCCAACAGGTCAAGGCCAACACGGAAGAATGGTTCCGTCGGTATGTCAATGGGCTGTAGGAGACCAGACGGTAGCACAGAGGGGCGCTTGCGGCGTTGGCAGCGGTCGCAAGCAGTGACGTAGCGAACCACAGAACGATACAGTCCGGGCCAGAAAAAGCGACGGCGCACACGATCGTAGGTACGAGAGACGCCTAGGTGACCGGCTGTAGGTACGTCATGTAGTTGTTCGAGAACGCTGGTACGCAGGTGATGGGGAAGCACGAGTAGTAATTCCGGGCCATCAGCGTTGAAGCTGCGACGGTACAGAATGTTGTCGTGCAGTTCGAACAGGCGAACGGAAGGGTCTGTTGGAGCAGAGGTCAGACGCTCGATAATGGAGAGTAACGACGGGTCACGTCGTTGTTCGGTGGAGATATCACCCAAAGCGTGGATGGAGAGAACGCAGGGGTCTGAATAAAGGTCTGTCAAGTCGGGTGTTTCAACCGGATAACGTGACAAACAGTCTGCGTCTGTGTGGAGGCGTCCCGACTTGTAGTGGACCACGAATGAGTATTCTTGCAGACGAAGCGCCCAGCGACCAAGACGTCCAGATGGGTCCTTTAGCGATGACAGCCAGCAAAGAGCGTGATGGTCCGTAACAACGGAAAAAGTTCGGCCATACAGGTAAGGCCTGAATTTCGCCACGGACCACACTAAAGCTAGGCATTCACGCTCAGTGATGGAGAACTTCCGTTCGGCAGGTGAAAGAAGACGACTGGCGTAAGCAATCACGCGGTCCTTCCCGTGCTGTCGTTGGCCAAGGACCGCTCCAATTCCATGGCCACTGGCATCGGTCCGAAGCTCTGTAGGTGATGCTGGGTCGAAATGGGCCAGTATTGGTGGCGTAGTCAGCAGATGGATAAGAGCCGAAAAGGCGTCCGCTTGCTCTATACCCCATGCGAAGGGAACGTCCTTCTTTAAGAGATCAGTAAGCGGTCGAGCGATGTCGGCGAAGTTGCGGACAAATCGACGAAAATAGGAACATAGCCCTACAAAACTTCGGACGTCCTTGGTTGAGCGTGGTTCAGTAAATTGTTGTACTGCTCGCACCTTTCAGGGATCTGGTTGAACACCATCGGCACTGACAAGGTGGCCGAGTATGGTGATTTGGCGATGTCCGAAATGGCATTTTGCAGAATTGAGCTGGAGAGCAGCTCTTCGAAAAACATCCAGAACGGCTGACAGACGTGTTATATGGCTGTCAAAGGTGGGTGAAAAGACGATGACGTCGTCTAAATAACATAAGCAGATGGACCACTTATATCCTCGGAGAATGGAGTCCATCATGCGCTCGAAAGTTGCCGGCGCATTACACAGTCCAAACGGCATGACTTTGAACTGGTAGAGGCCGTCGGGCGTAACGAAAGCGGTTTTTTCACGATCCATGGGGTCGACGGAAATTTGCCAATAGCCGGATCGAAGGTCGATAGACGAAAAGTATTGGGCACCATGGAGGCAATCGAGGGCGTCATCAATCCGAGGCAAAGGGTAGACATCTTTGTGGGTCACTTTGTTTAAATGGCGATAGTCCACGCAAAAGCGCCAGCTGCCATCTTTCTTCTCAACGAGCACAACTGGGGAGGCCCAGGGGCTGGATGAGGGTTCTATTACGTCTTTAGTAATCATTTTATCCACTTCATTTTGAATTACTTGGCGTTCCCTGTGAGATACACGAATATGGACGCCGCCGTATAGGACTGGCATTACCAGTGTTGATCCGGTGAGTCACTGCAGTTGTTTGGCTGAGAGGGCGGTGGTCAAAGTCGAAAACGTCTCTATATGATGTTAGCAGACTACGGAGGCTGGCAGCTTGCACTGCAGTGAGGTCGGGAGCAATCATCTTGTTAATGTCATCTGCAGGCAGAGTGTAATTGCGGCCAAGACAGCGGGATGTAGTATCGGTGTCCAAACCAGTAACGTTGCAGCTGTCAAGTGGAGATAGGGTGGCCAAAGACATGTCTTGCGGAATAACTTGAGTCAAGAGACTCACGTTGAGTAGGGGTATAACCACTGTATTATTAGCGACGGCGACAACAGTGTGAGCAAGGGCGACGTCTCGGGCCATCAGTACGTCGACTATAGGAGTGACGAGGTAGTCACTCCTATAGCCGCGGGTCCTAAGGCCGGACCCGCGGCCGAAACGTCAATAAAATCACTTCGTACGTGCGTTTTCTTCCCTACGGATAATCTTACCCGGACCCAGCATCACTTTTGTTTTTGGTATATATATATATATATATATATATATGGATGAAATAGATGATCAGAGTTTCTTCCGGCTACTGTAATAAAAGTTATAAACTTCGAGAATAGTGCAGTATAGGAAACAAAACAATAAAATATTTATTTAATCCTAACAGTTTCGGCTGGTGGACCAGCCTTCCTCGGATGATGTAAGTGATATATATATATATATATATATATATATATATATATATATATATATATATATATATATATATATATATATCAGGGTGAGTATAACTCATTCCCTGATGACTTGATGAAGGGAGGACCCCTCCCGAAACTGTTGGGAAATATATTTATCCTTGTTGACAACGCTCCCATTGTGCCATATCTTATATATATATATATATATATATATATATATATATATATATATATATATATATATATATATATATATATATATATATATATATATATATATATGAATTTTTGGCTGACGAGTGGGGTAGGTTTGTCCCCCCTATACGCATAGAGTTGGTATGCCACTGGGCTCTACACTCCTCAAGTACATTCCTGCCTTTTTCTGCAGCAGCAGTGTTTTTGGGTGAGGATGACTGGCACCTTGCACACCGGATTTTGCACTACTAGGAAACAACATCATAGCTAATGTCCCTGTTCTCCATACAATTGTGCAATCAAACAGTAGAACTTAGACATCCTTGTTGCCCTTATAAAATGAATATCTGAGCTGCGTAATTTTACAACAGAGTACTGACCAGTGCATTTGACTATCTTCAATCTCTCAAAACTAAACTGCAATATTTTAGTAAGACTGCCCCAAAATATTTGAGTGGAAGAAAAAAATCGTACATGTAACTCAAATGGCACCAAATGAAGACGAGTTAATAAAAAAATCCTGTGCCTATTTTTCAGAGAACTTAACGATGCCCCCAATTATTAGTTGACGTGTTTATTAGAAAACAAGTACAAGAGTCTGAACTTTTTTTCTGCTGTTCAATCTGAGATAGAATGATCATGGAGCTTGAGAGTATACCATTGAAAAGAGAGAGAGGAAGAGAGAATAAGAAAAAAAGCAGCGAGTTTCTTGCACACATGTTTAAAGACTGGAGATTATGTTTTAAGATTATTCTTTTTTTGTCTAACATTATCAACATATGTAGTTACATGTGGTAAAAAGAATGAAAAATGAAATTGACTCTTCCAAACAAAGGCCCTGGTGATCTAAAGATTTGCATAAAAATCAAGACTATTAAGCTTGTCACTGTTCTTACAGAGGCTAAATTGGTGCAGAGCTGAACTCTCGCATAAATATATTGCACAGATTGACCTAAATTACCCTTGCAATTAATATAAAGTAGTTGCACATGAACTGTCCTGCCAGTGCTAGACTTCAAATTTGGAAGACAAACATAAGTCATGCGATGTAATCAACACAGGTGCTCGGTTATTGAACTCTACAGACAAAGCCATGAGAATTAAAATTTAATAGTGGTGCTTTTCTTTCCGCAACATACTCATTATGCTAATAAATGGCTTGGCAATTCACTTACAGCCTTTTTTGCAGCAGTTGATGAACCATTAAATTGAACACTGCTAAGTAATATAAAACTGAAGATAGCAAATGTAAAAAAATGCAAGACCTCGTTCCTACACTAGTTTGATAATGTGGGGAAAATTTTATGCTATGTTTTATTGAAACAAAGCCATGGATTCATAGCATCGGTAATTATACACAGTCAATGTAGGCCCTGGAGGACGGCGGGTCATTTCACAAGAAGAAAATAAAAAACAACGCAGGCTCTTAGGTTGCCCAGGTTATTTTATGAAAGGTGAATATACATTTATCTTCTTTGACCCTGATTAAGTCCTGAAAGTTAGAGGAAGCAACCAGTCAATGTTACGGCATCACAGGCACTTTAAGAAAGCAGGTAGCAATGAAAGTCGTACCATGAAATGAAGCCAGTCAAAACATTGTCAGTCCAAGAATTTTTTGGCTTGATGCAATACATGAATCGTTTAAACAAAACGAAATGTGCACCTGCATTTAGTAAAATGAAGGGCAACTCTGAAAAGGCATGAAAAACTAAATAAGAAAATTTCGCCAATAGCTGGCTCAACTATGTAGTTTAAAAATGTATAAAAAAGCAACAGCCTATAGGTTTACTTAATATGGAGAGCCATTTGTTTCAGCTAGCATCAGAAGTGCTTTCAATATTCTTGTGTTCAATAACATTGTGTACTTGCAGATCTTAGAAAGTATATTTAGTGCTGTTCCCGTTGGCATTGCAAGCTTTCAGAAGCTTGAAATGGCTTTTATTAACGATGTTTATCCTTTGCAGTTATGTTTACCACAACACAGAGTAAACAGAATCTGATACTTTTAAATCACAGTGAAATCTTCGTAACTGTATGCAGCTTTTTAAAAACAGAAGGAACACTCAGACTGACCGCTTCCGATTTGGTTGGCTTTGTACTTTGATGCTGTACTCCTATAGTACACCTGTCTCTGTAAACAAAATTCCTGTTAAATGGAACATATCTCCCAAGTACCTTGAGGTCCTGTTTGAAGAGATTCGACTGTTTGTTACCACAAAGTTTCATTTCAATAATGGAAGTGTAGTTAGATGTTTAATAGGTTGACATCTAAACGATATTACTATAGCTCAAAAAACTGAAAGTTAGGATCTTACGGTTTAAATTTACATAGCAGCATTAGCCATCACCAGCTGATCGCAATTATTAGAGTGTAAGTTAATATCCCTTTACTGTCATAATGAACATCTAAATGGTATTCATAAGGCATTAAAGGCAATGCAATGTAATTTACATATGCATTGAAATTCCCACACCCATGCAATATCTTTGCAGTGATAACTTACTCTAAAAGAAGCAGATTATAACATTGTGTAGAAATGCCGCAAGAAGTATTTCTACTCAGTGGCCAGTGTTCAAAGCTTCAGTTGGCAACTAGTGCAATAGACCTTTTAAGTACACAAGTGCCACCCACGGGTGCACAAGTGTTCATGGAAAAAGTGTGTACACCACAGAAGCTACCATGATGAGTGCGTGGGCCTTGCACTTTAGCTTGCCACTCGTGCGAAGCCAAAACTTTTTAGACAGTGCATTTGAAAAGGTGCAACTTAGTACTGTGTCATTCAACCAAAACCTTTAGTGCTTAGCTGAGAAAACCTCTGAACAATTTTCATCAGTCCTACTGTAGGACCAGATGAGTAGCCCAGGGATACTTTTTTCATGCTAGTGCTTTACAGCATAAAAGAAAAGAAAAAAATATATCTACAATTCTAGATGCATTTGAAATCGACTTTTATTGACACTGTAGATGAGCCCAATGTGAATTGTATATTGAAATCGTACACTAAAAAGTATAGTCTGCATTTAGTAAAATGAGATAAATCCACTAATCGGCATGTGCACTGCTTGCACTATATGTGTGACAAACAATAACTGCCTATTAACCTCCGTTAGCGCAACAACTATAGGTTGAACTAATACTCTGAGCAAAAAAAAGCAAGAGAAAGAAGTGAATACACACACCATGGCTGTCACTCAACTGATGGTTTACTGCATTCGCAAAAAAAAAGGGGGGGGGGGGTGCAGCGCATGTGTCAAAGACGCACAAAAATTTAAGCAAAGCGCACGATTCAATTTGAATAGTATTGACTTTCGTGTGTTGTAACGACCAAGAAGGTAGACTTATACAAAGTGACAAAGAGGGGCGTTATTTGTGACATGATATATCGCTAGAGACCTGAATGTAGGCAAATGCCTATTTTGTTTCATGCATTTATATCCCGCCACTTTGATATACGAGCATAAAGTAGAGGTTAAGAAGGACTTTCCTAGCCTTTTTATAGTGAATAAAAATGTATATTTTTCAGTTTTGTGCCTAAATTCCCATTAGTGCCTATAAATGCCCATTTACCAGCTTGGTGCCTAAATGAGCAATATTTGATTTCGAATTTTGTTTTTGAGTACAGGGAGACCAGTACTCATGTTATCAGGCAAAATAGGGCTTTCAGAGCTCTATGGGGTACAACCTATAATTACTCCATATCAAAGCTACTGTCAGCACTGTCAAGGCTAGAAGGCCCCTTAGCCAATAGGAAGGCCTATCAGCCTCTACACATGTATTCATTTGTGTCGCGTTGCCTGCTCAGCATTTCCCCGGCGTCTGCTCTCAGGTGTAAGGAACAGGTTACATGAGAAATTTTAGTAGGACACTGTTGTTGCATTCCCAAAGAAAAACTTTGTACCACAAGAATTCTTTATATGGTTCATTAAGAACCGCGGAAGCAGGATGCGAAGAGGTGAGCTTGAAAACTAGCACTCGATGTGGGTACTCTTCGTAAGCAAAATACCTTCCCTGCCAAATTCGGTATCGGAGCAACTCGGAGCAGGAAGATAACATGACACAGACGCATCAACACGTCATGCGCATGTAAGGTTACGTTCGCTTGACATGCCAAAACCAGGTCGTTCACGCAAGCAGTGTCGTTTCAGTGTTCTCTGTATTGTACTGTCTGTTTATGTGGAATTCTCTCTATGCATGCATGTTTGGAGAGGCTGGCATAGACCATGTACCCTTACCACGATACGCAGCGTTGCACCGCTGGAACTTCTCTAAGAGATGATGCACCAGGAACACGCGAAGCATTGTCAGATCAGACACTAGTAGCATGATGCGAGAACGATGAGAACACCAACGCAAATGAAATGTACGCAGCTTAGGCTGACGTCTCGCTCAATACAGAGTTAAAAATGTTTACGTGTACAGATTTCATTTCTATGTTTTAATATTTCTATCAACCTTGATACTTCTATTGAAGCAACAGATTCCACAAATTATACACGTAGCCTCGAATAATTCTCGCAGTGTCACATACTACTTTGATGTACAGAGAACCACTCCTTGCTGAGTCTGCCATTTTACCTCTGCGCGGGATGCGCAGTGTTGCAAATCTTGGCAGATGACACCATGAGCGCCCAGTGCACGCATTTTTCTTGAGTGATCATAATGCTCAAACTTGGCGAGGGGCCCTTTAGTTTGTTCACAGACAGACGAGACTCCACCGTGGTGGTCTAGTGGCTAACGTACTCGGCTGCTGACCCGCAGGTCGCGGGTTCAGATCCCGGCTGCAGCGGCTGCATTTCCGATGGAGGCGGAAATGTTGTAGGCCCGTGTGCTCAGATTTGAGTGCACGTTAAAGAACCCCAGGTGGTCGAAATTTCTGGAGCCCTCCACTACGGCGTCTCTCATAATCATATGGTGGTTTTTGGACGTTAAACGCCACATATCTATATATCTATGGACAGACGAGAAATTGATCGTGTGCGATCATACCTGGTTAATACGATGCTACAAGAACCTTCTGGTCTAATAGCAGTCTGGGTATTTGCTCCTGCTGCCCTTCTCAGCCATGTCGAAAAAAAGACACCCAGGCAGCGTTTTTAATTGACGATTAACACTGAACTAACCAAGCTGGACAATAAAAAAAAGATCATGTTCTGCAAACACCGCGGAAAGAAAGCATAGCTATGCTAAACTGCCCATTGGCATCATAATAAATTAAAGCATTGTTACGTACCTGTTGTAGACATAAGTCCCGCACGTATTTCTTCAAAAATGGGAATCATTGGAAAAAATTATTGTGGATATGTCTACAATACTGGGTCGAAGACTATGTTTTGTCTTCCTGTTTTTGGTGCCTAAAACCCGCTTTTTTAGTGCTTATATATCCGGCCCCTGTATATCACTTCTGAAATTTCTCTCAGAATAGGTTGATGGTTCAAACTTATTGTGCTTTACGTCGGCTTCATTCAATTATTACATCAAACAGTCTGGCTAATCCACATGCAAACAAAAAAGAAGTTTGCCTTTAACACCTACACAATAACTGGTAAAAGAATAAAACAAGAGACCATCTTCAAGCAATTGAGCGCCGCCAACGGGCCTGCAAGCGTTCATGCAAAGAATGGGTACGCCGCAGAAATCGTCAAAATGAGCGCGCGGGCCTATTTATTGCGCCATTGCAGAACTTTTTAGATACAGTGAATTTGACAAACTACAACACTATACTGTTTGATTCAGTCACCAACTTCAGTGTTTAGCTGTGATGTTCTCTCAACAATTTTCATCAGTCCCACTGTTGAAGCAGCTGAGTGGTTCAGAAGTGTCACCTTTTTTTGTGGGGGGAGGGGGTGTATGTGTGTGTGTGTGTGTGTCTTACAATATTTTTAGGGTGTGTGTCTCTTACAACACGCATACACAACCCATTTGCCTATGAACTGCAGAAGTGGTCTACGATTCGTAAATTAATTTGGAATCGACATCCATCAACACTGTCGATGAGTACAAAGTGAGGTTCTGATATTTAAATAGTGTGCTAGAAAGTATTGCCGGCATTTAGTGAAATAAGGTACACTCACTGAACGGTGCGCGCATTTATCGAATTACAGTAAAACCTCATTATTCGAACTCTGTTATTTCGAAAGCCCACTTAATTCGAAAAAGTTCAGTAATCCCGTATTTTCAATGTAAGGTTGAGCGAACAATTTGAAGCGGTGGTCAGCACCATTCGGGTTAATTCGAAAACTTTGAATGTAGTACCAATTCTCGATCCCAATTTAGCCGCAGAACCACGGAAACGACAGCCCTTAGGAGCCACTAGACAATGTACTGTAGTGATACTACTGAGTAGCAGCTGAAGCACCCCAGCCTCGATACTTCCAGCATGAAAAATGAAATAAAAAAAACTCGCGCGATCAACTGATATGTGCGTCTGCCAAAAACAAGATGTGTTTCACTGCAACACAACAAAGACTCGTAAGAAGTATGTCGCATGTTTCTCACAACGTCAGCCTGTCATGACCTACCCATTTTTTTCTGGGAATATAAATAAATTATTTAAAGACAGCCTGCCTGAATTCGCGATGTGTGCGAACATCCAAGTGCTGGTTGCTCCAGCAATTAGCGAACTTGTAGTGCTGGGGGAGTTCTTGCCTGCTATGCCTACTTCGGTAACTCTGTTCGAAATCACGAATGATCATGTTTTCCAGCCAAACACAGCGAAGTTTGTCGCACTGGTTATTATTAAATTCTTCACTTTACTAGAAAGGCTAGGCGAATAGTCGCATCATGACGTGCTGATGCACTGAGAAACGGGTGACATGCTGCTCGCATGTCACTACTGTGTTGCAGTGAAGACCTATAATTTTCGCAGGCACACACTTCATTTGATCATGACAATGTTTTTCTTTCTTTCTTTTCTTTTTTTGCGATTGCAACAGTGAGGCTCAGCGTTCCAACTTGTTTGCGGCAAAACCCTGACCTTGCATTGCTGGAGAACATATATCCCTTGGAGCCGCAAACTAGTCAGCACAGCAGAAGGCTAGCACTGATTATACTTTGAATAATTTCAAGTTCCTGGCATCCCACTTTCTGTATCATCTTTTAATTCGACTCACTATCCCAGTAACTTTGAATTAGCAAGGGCTTACTGTATGTGTAAAATGACCAATAAACCTTTACTAACCTTTGTTGGTACTACACATGGGCAAGATACTTGGGCAAAGATACTTTGAAAATGTATCATGCTACAATACAAGATACTCAGACAAAAAGTATTGGAGTTACAGATACAGGATACTTCTGCGAAATTGTATTTACGATAGTTGCGAATTGTATCCTAAGATAATTCGATACATTAGCGAATTTGTTGTTGTAGACCCCTAGCATCTAGTAGCGAACGCATGTGCACAAAAACGATGGCTCTAAGACTTTTGAAATGTGCCCAATTTAATTTTAATGTAATTTTTATTGGTATACGAACTTTTGTCCCATAGCGAAATAGTTTACTTGTGAGAAACTTATTCTTTTATTCCTTTTTGTTTGCTTCCACGCTATTATGTTTCTGAATATCGAGTACCAACTAGCCCGGACTGCCACCCTTCTCTGTAGACATTTGCTGAAAATACTTCTTGGTTGTCAGTTCTGGAATTCCGGGGAATCGCTGCTGAGCTGCCGACCAGTTTGCGGATTGCCACACGAGCTTCAATTAGAAGCCTTCGCATGATGGTGCAAATACCACTGTGCAATTTCAGCTTGTTCATAAAATACCGTCCTGCAATGCCTAATCACTGGTGTACAGCAGCAAAAATGCCGGTAGCGACATATTTTATGGAACAGTGCGTATATAGGGAGGCCTGCATAGAGCGCATAAGACCGCTATTTCTTTTCCTATTCTGAATATCTGCTGGCATAAATAATTTGTTATCTAAATGCTCACTAAGGTGCAATCAATTTTCTTGAGCGAGAAGACACATGTACCTCAGAAACGCCTCAGACGTACTGTGTTGTCACGTGGTGGTGACCCTCAATAAAGCGCCAGTCACTCTGAAAAAAATGAAATTAACCAATAAGCTAACTTGTTCCCAGAAAACTGTACAATTCAAAGTACAAACGAAGTTCACTGTACTCTGATAGCGACATTAAGTGTTGTCGGCCTTCGGTAATCTGATTATCGGAAGAACGCATCTCGTATTTGTACAGCAGTGATTGCACCTTCCTGTGTTATCGCTGTTGCAAACGTAAGCTTGCGAATCAGTAAGAATACAAGTAGTGCTCGTAATCTGAAAAATAACAGTTCAGCTTCTATGTTCAAAAACTGCGATATGGTTGTAAGGACCACAGAAGTGAGGGATCCAGAAAATTTGACCATGTGGTATTCTTTAATATGCAATCAAATCGAAGCGCATGCGGCTCTAGCATTTCAACTCTATCGACATGCGGCTGTCGCAGCAGGATTTGCGCGTAATCTTAGCAGCACAATCTGCGACAATCTCAAAGTTTATGAAACATTGCGGGTGGCTTGCCGCGAGTGGTCATAAGTTTTTAGTGTCTTAGACCCGATAACACTATATATATATATATATATATATATATATATATATATAATATATATATATATATATATATATATATATATATATATATATATATATATATATATATATATATATATATATATATATATATATATACATGGCACATGGCAGCATAGTTACACACGTTGTCACGGGACAATACGGCTTACAACCACCTATAGTTACGATTACCTGGCAGTTAGTTATAACAAGAATAAAAATAAAAATCAAGAGGGTGGACTAAGAAAGGAACACAATTACAACCAAAATAGAAAAGCCGTTTCGTTTTAAGCAGTCATGGTGAATAAGTCGAGATACGCAATACAAATGGCACTCCTCATAGCTATGGAATTTAATCATGAAGTATCCTCAATATACCTGTTAAAATAAGACAATAAAGAGATCAGTGGCTTTGAAAAAATACTTGAAATGACTTGTTCGAACGTTCATAGGAAACGGACAATGTGACCTAACAATGTTTCTCGAATACCTTTTCCAAGAGCTTTCCGGTAGCTCCTAGTTATTGCCATTATTATTATTAACTGATTTTGGTCATTTTATGAAGCCGTAAGCCGAATGTTTGGTGACGTATAATGCCTGCCCACATAGAGACGTATTTGTTTGCCAAATCGCCTGGCCAGAAGAGCAAACTTGAGGAAATATATATGTATAAGGAGAAGAACAAATGAAGCAGACAAATAAATTTAAGGCTAAAACAGAGATAATATTTTGGCTTTACATTACAAAACGCATATTGCATTCGCGACACCGAAAAAGAAAACAGTTCATAACGCTTGGTGAATATGAGATGCAACCGAAGAACAAATGAGAAAGCACTTGTGCTAACAATTCTATTATAATTTCAAGAGCTCTTTCAATAGAAGCAGCATAGGGAAAGCGACATGGACCAGCAAGATATCGGCTGATAGGTAAGTGCTTGTTATTTTAGATTTATTTATTTATTTATTTATTTATTTATAATACCCTCAGGGCCAACAAGGCATTAAAGAGGGGAGTGGGTAAATACATGAAAAATACAAATAAAACAGTGCAATAAATACAAATAAACAATACAATAATTACAAATGAAACAATACAATAAAAGACAGATATTATTAACATTTCTGCAGAATGTATAAAAAAATAGTTATTACTAAATATACAAAAACAGAAGCAATAAGCATAGGTAACAGATTTTCTTGGTTATACAATGTTAGCTAATGTTTCGTGGAAAAGTTTGAAGTCAGTAATGGTTGCGACATTCGGGGGAAGGCGGTTCCAATCATGAGATGTGCGGGGAATAAATGACTGAAAGAAAGACCTAGTGTGACATGATGCGATTCCTACCTTATTGCGATGATCAACACGGTTTGAGATGTACGGAGGCTGGAGTATCAGGTCATTATGAAGTGTAGGGTTATAGAAAATTTTATGAAACAGTGAAAGACGGGCAATTTTTCGTCGGTGAGCCAATGGAATAAGTGATAAATTATTTTTCATTGAAGTCATACTTGCAGTGCGGTTGTAGTTAGAGAGGATGAACCTAGCAGAGTTATTTTGTACTAGTTCAAGAGATGTGATGAGATTAGCATGACTGGGATCCCATATGGCGGATGCATATTCGAGTTTGGGGCGTATGAGAGACTTATAGAGTACTAGTTTCAAGGAAGAGGGTGCTTTGGAGAAGTTACGTCGTAAGTAGCCAAGCATGCGATTAGCATTGTTAATCACGTACTCTACATGAGTTGTCCAACTTAAGTTATTTGTGATGTGCACGCCAAGATATTTATAAGACAGGACGGAATCTAAAGGAACGTTGTTTAGGTGGTAGGTGTTATGATTCGAGTTAGTTCTTGATACGTGCATTATCTTACATTTTTTAATATTAAGTTCCATTAACCAGATATTACACCAATTAGCTATATTATTTAGGTCAGTTTGAAGTGTTTTAGTATCATCAACATTGCTGATTTCGCGGTAAATAACACAGTCATCTGCGAACAGATGTATGTTAGAAGTTATTGAAGAAGTTAGATCATTAATATATACAAGAAATAATAAAGGTCCCAACACTGAACCTTGAGGCACACCGGATTGTACTTCAGTGAGTGGTGAATGATGGTCGTTAGCAGTTACGAATTGGAAACGATTAGAGAGAAAATGTTCTATCTATTTAAGAAGGTTAGTGTCAATATTTAGCAAGCTTAGTTTTAAGAGCAGTAATTTATGGCAAACCTTGTCAAATGCTTTGCTAAAATCCAAAAAAATACTGTCAGCGCAAGATGATCGATCCAGAATTTGATGCAGATTATGAGTAAATGAAGCAAGCTGTGTCTCGCAGGAATACTGTTTTCTAAAACCATGTTGCGCTTTAGCAAAGTATGAGTTAGACTCTAGAAAGTTAGCAAGGTTCGAGAAGATTACATGTTCTAATAATTTGCAGCAATTACTTGTTAGTGATATGGGTCGGTAATTAAGTGGCGAGTTTCTGGGGCCAGATTTATAGATTGGAACCACCTTCCCTATTTTCCATTCCTTTGGAAGTTGACAAGTTCTCAATGATTGTTGAAATATTTGACTTAGTATCATTGAACTAACTACGTTAGTGCTTTTAAGAAATTTGCTATGAATGCCATCATAGCCAGGAGCGGAGTGGAACGGTAACTTATCTATTAGTTTCAATATTCCAGGTACCTCAATAATTACTGGATCGATGGGCATGTAATTATAGCGGTGCGCATAAGGAAGTATGATGTTGGCGGATTCGGAGTACTGGCTTGAAAATGAATCATTAAGAGCTGATGCGCACATGTTATCGGGGATATTATTTCCAGATGAATCTTCTAGTGATATAGTGTTGTTAGTGGTTGGGTTAATCATTTTCCAAAACTTTCTAGGGTTATTTTTCAATGTTTCAGGTAGTGTTCTAGTTAGGTAGTTGTTTTTTTGCAGTTTTTAGAGCTCTTAAGTAGGCGTTTGCAGCAGATTTGTAAGATGTCCAGCGCGAAGGTGAAGGCGAGCCTTTAGCTAAACGAAAGAAACGCTTTTTCCGATTAGATAGGCGTTTTAGATGACTGGAATACCACGGCGCTTGGTGATTGGAAATGAGTGTGCGATTTGGGATGTACTTCTCTATCAATTTATGGACTGTGCATGCGAACAGGTCCCAGTTAGATTGAACAGAACGAGATTCAAAATCTTTAACAAAATCATCGTAAAAGTGAGTTAGCTCATTATTTATTGCTTCGAAGTTAGCTTTCCGGTAGCATCGTATGCGTTTCTGCTGTTTAGTCTTTTTACTAGGGCTAATATTGATAACAAAGTTTAGCGAGACGTGGTCGCTGATTCCTGGTAAGTATGTAATGTCGGAGACAATGTCAGGATGCGTTGCTAGTATTAGGTCGAGAGTGCTTGCTGTATTACTTGTAATTCTTGTGGCTTGAGTTACTAACTGATTCAAGCAAAAAACGGAGCATGTATTCAGAAAATCTTCACTCTGCTGTGAAAAGGGGGAAATACGTATCGGCATTGTGTTCCACGTTATGTTGGGAAAGTTAAAATCTCCGAGTAAAAACATAGGTAAAGAAGGGAAACGAGAGCTTACTATGTTGATGGAGTCATGCAGTTCGTTAACAAATGAGGATGGTGAGGAAGGTGATCTGTGGCAGGTACCTAGAACCAGTTTACAGCTACCCAAAGTTAGTAAAGCCCAGGTTATTTCTAGTAAACTGTTTACTTGGATTGGTGATGATGGTATGTCCTTCGAGACCGCAAGTAGTACGCCTCCTCCTCTATGCTCGCTGCGGTCGCAGCGATATACCATAAAGTTGTTTGCCTCGTGAAATATTTCTGAGTCAGTTGTTTGTGCGGAAAGCCACGTTTCAGTTAAAGCTACTATTTTCGCATCGCATGTATCTATAATGGATGAGAGGGCACAACGTTTATTGAGAACACTTCTGGCGTTAGCAAAGAATACAGATACCGGATGCGATTGACGATGCGATGATATGCCACTACCCCTCCCTTCTCCCTACAGTGAGGCATTTCGCCCAGTGGAGTCTCCGCGACCTGATTGGTTGTCACGCGATCGTATTTCTTCAACGCGATCAAGTTCAAAGTTGTAGTAAAAACGGTTATTATTCATGAGCAATTTGTTATAGCGCAGTTTAAACTGCGGGCGCCCAGGATAGTTCTTTGCAAATTCAATTAGTTTTTGGCGAGAAGTGCGGGTACGTTGACAAAAATCTTCCGTCACTGAAATGTTCTTTTGTTTCAGCTGGTTACGAAGTGACAGAACTTTTTCTCTGGTCTTGTAGTTGGAAAACTTGGCTATTATGGGGCGGCATTTGGCAGGTGCAAACAGGCCAAGTCGGTGTGCGCGATCAATTGACTCTGTGCAAAAAGATCCAAGTACTTCATTTATCGCTGCTGATAGCTTAGCTTTAGTTTCGTTCCAGGTTTCTTTAGCGTCAGCTATACCATGAAAGATTAGGTTGTCACGCCTAGATCTGTCCTCAATCTCATCGAAGCGTGTTTGATAGTTATTACTTTGGTGCGTTAGACCAGATAACGACGCGTGTACTTCTGATAAATCTTTGCCAAGTTGATCAAAGTCCTTTGATTTTTTCTTCGAGTTCGTCTAGTCTTTTTTGTATGCCGGTTATTTTTGTTTCTATGTTTTTTTGCCCGTTTTTAATTGCTTTAACGTCAGCAGCTAGTTCGGTTTGCACTTTCGAACTTTGGAGTGAACGGCTGTGTATATCTTTGAGTAGTTTAAACATTGCTTTCATCTGCTCGGCAGGATTTTCTGGTAATGAATCAATATCAAGTACGTTTTCAGAGCACGTGTTAGGTCCCGGGTTAGTTTCAACATCTCCAGATTGTAGGAGCAAAAAAAGCATGGAAAAACAGTCGCATACAACTTCATACTACACTTACAACACATACAACACATACAACACAAGATACAGCATCAGTGCCAGCGGTGCTATAGTTCGACGCTTCAGAGCGGCCCCAGAATTGGTGCTGTCATAATTACCCGCTCGCTCTGAGGTACATGGCGCTTTCAAGGGGCCAAGACCAAGTTTCATGGCTCTGATGCAACTACCGAGGGAAGAAACTTTGAAAACAAAAAAAAACTTTCCGTTAAGCCCCGCTTCACCGAAAGAAACGCGCACACCTCATCGCCTACCTTGACTGTCGAAGTGATAAAAAAGATTAAATATCATTGCCCTTAATTTTATTCATGTTGCTTAGCGGCACCAGCACCAGCCTGAGCAGCGGAGTTAGGTCAGTGTATAATGTTTCGCAAGGTATAGCTTTCCGACCGCTGTATCTTGCATTTTAAGATACAGTATACATTATCGAATGAAACGTAAATACAGATAGAGATACTCGTCTTGAGAGACGTATCGCGATACAGATGAAGACACTCATTCATTGATATGTTATATGATCATATATGAGGAAGAAAATGCAAACGCATCTGTAGTCATCATTCATGCAAATCCTGCCTATTCCTCCTACTTGCAGCGAGCAAGCATGTGATGCTCCACACTCAGAAACCTTGCTCTATGCTGGGTTTTTACTCACTCGGAGAGACTTCTGTGAAGTAGTCGAAGCATTGTCTTTAATCCTTTGATATGTTGTCTTTGTTCTTTCCTTTTACTATTTGTCATCTGATCTGGTGGGCTTCTGTCGTACTCTCAACTTTGGTGTAGTACTGTTCACAAAGATGTAATGTGGTGCTAAATATGGCGGAATGTAAGTCTATCGGAAACTTATCAATATTCACACATTTCAATCGCATATTGTGGTGGTTCTGGGCCCTCAGACACGAACACAGGATATTTATCAACTGGATAGAATCACACGCACTCTGAGTGCCAAAACATTACAAATATAACGAAAGTCCTAACCCTATGCCCCTAACCCTATGCTCAAAGCATGACTATCGGTGCATCCCAAAATAATATTTCGTCGGACGTCACTCACAGTACCAGGAGGTTGACGAAAGACGCACGAAGCGATAGGATCACGAGTAGTACCCATGTGCACGATGACATCGTGCGTCGACGCAAGAGCAGATGTGGAACTGCTTGTTTCCCGACGCGCAGACCACGTTGTGCCCAACGTGGCACCGATTTCACTCCTTCAGCTTGAGCTCCACTTGGACGTGGCACCGATAATACGATCCCCACCGGTTGAACGGAAACAACAGTTGCTCACCCGGCTGCTCGCTTGCTCACCGCAGGCACAGCACTGCTATTCCGGGTCGGGACAGTCGCTTTTCCGGCAAGCAGGTGTCTCCGTTCAACCGGTGGGGATCGTGGTCTCGGTGCAACATCCAAGCGGGTCCTTCGCAAGCTGGAACTGGAAACATGGCCTGGGTGGCACATCGTGCGCAACGCGGCTTGCGTGTTGGGAAACGAGCAGTTCCACGTCTGCTCGTGCGTCGACGCACAAGGTCCTTGTCCACACAGGCACTACTCTTGATCCTACTACTTTATGGGTCTGTCGTCAACCTCGTGGTGCTGTGAGTGACGTCCGACGAACTATTTTTCTGGGATGCACCGATTGTCGTGCTTGTGTGGGCTAGAAGCATAGGGTTAGGACTTTCGTGATATTTGTAGTGTTTCGCATATCAGAGTGTTTGTGATTCTATCCAGTCGATAAATATTTTGTGTCCGTGTCTGAGGGCCCAGAACCACCACAGTATGCAAATGAAATGTGTGATTATTGATAAATTTCTGATAGACTAACAATCCATCATATTTGGCACCACATTAAACTTTTGTGAACAGTACTACACCAAAGTTGAGTGTACGACAGAAGCCCACCAGATCAGATGACAAATAGTAAAAGTAAAGAACAAAGCCAACATATCAAAGGATTAAAAACAATGCTTTAACTACTCCACATAAGTCTCTCCAAGTGAGTAAAAACCCAGCATAGAGCAAGGTTTATGAGTGTGGAGGATGACATGATTGCTCGCAGCAATTAGGAGCAATTGGCAGGGCTTGCATGAACGACGACTCCAGATGAGTATGCATTTTCTTCCTGGCAATCATGCATTCAAGTGTGCTCCTCCACAGTATGCAGTTGCGCAGTGCTTGGCCAGGGCATTCAACGCAATGAATTATTGCAAAAATTTCTTCTTTGTTCAGCATCTTGGCCCCTTCCTTGTAGTACTACAACCATGCAAGGCCAACCAAAAATGAAGCCAGGACGGTGATTAATTTTGCTGAAATTCTTTCTGAAATTTATGCCACACAAGTATGAACGAAGGCTCAATTTTCAGAAAATTTTATTTTAAATGTGCACTGCAATAAAAAAAAAACTTTTCACAAGACTTACTAAAAATAATTTCTTTAGTTACACTTCTAGCTCATAAAAATACCGCATTACAAAGAAAAAAAATCAACAAGAAGAATTGCAGTAGTTTGTCTTTGTTCTTGCAAGCTATACTTAAAGAGATAGTACAGAGTGAATATGAAAAAGGGGACCAACACCTAAACAGTGGATGGAACAAGCTCTGAGCCCAGCTCACGATCTTTATGATCTTATTCAAATGCTGCGAGGAGTATTTCGCAAAAAATTCGTTTGAGCCAAAGGCAAAGAACGTTTCACTGCTCAGCGAAAAATCCTTCGAGAAAGAGAATCGGGTGACAGAAAGTGTAAAAGAGGGGGTTTGAGCCCTGATGGTTTGCGTACATTTCCATTTTTTCCCCATTAAATGAATCTTAAATGGGTGCTATTAGACTGACCCAGAGAGCTCCAAACACATCATACATGTTGCAACTATTATTCAACACAATAGTACTATGCATGCATCTCTAGTTGATTGCACACATCGTTTAAACAATGCGTCATATTTGGGCATTATAGAGCAAAAAAAGTTGGTACCCTCTATGAGTAAAGTAACTGAATGCATTTTACTGAGTTTATGCAAATGAGGTGTTCAGAAAAAATACACCACGGAATAAAATACGCTATCACAAGTTCTGCCTTGAAACGCTGAGGGAGCACAATAAAGGCTGTAGTTGAGGCGAACAGAAGCTTGAAGGAATAAAAAATCTGAACAGGGGGTGTCGGTAAAGTAAAATTTTGACTTCCAGTCTTAGTTTTCAGGACAGCTGCCTTGAAAACAAGACCACTTGTTACAAAGTTGGCTCTAGCAGCACCCCCTATTCAAGAATTTTTCATCCAAGTGAGTGCCATATCTGAACACTTTTGCTAACGTTGACATGGCTTAATATGATGGATGTGATCAAGTTGTTGTGTTTACTCAGCTTGCAACTTATCGACTATTTAGTTCCTACTGCCGCATTTATGCCACTGTGGTGGATTTAAAGCGGCTGTACAAGAAAGGAACAAAGGAGTCGCCAAGATAAAAATTCAGGCTAGTTGGTCTGCCACAATAGTAAAGTAAGTACAGTGAAATGTGCCGTTATTTGCAGGTTCTCTTGCTTTGCACTGTGTGCTTTGCTACACCCAAACTGATTGCAGTTTACACTTTCGAAATATCGAGCCGTTCAAGTCCATTTTTTTGGATATCAAGACAGTGATGCAGCACATGTGATGCAGAGATAGATCGAGCAAATGTTGGGTGCAGGCGACGTTTTCAAATGGCAGCTCTTTGTTTTCCATGTCACCAGAAACCACCCCGTCAGCAACAATTTTCACATACAGCCGACTTACATCATTGCTACCTCATCATCGACAATTAGAAAATCTTAAAAGTGAATTCTCGAGCACAGCGCGAGGAACATCAACAGTTTCGTTTCAAAGACGAACAAACTCGCCATTGTCTACAACTGTGCTCATGGATTTGGTGAATTCGATATATTCGATGTAGAGATCATTACGAAATGTACATTTCACATAAATAATGATACTACAGCTTTGAATATAAATATAAAGAAGAATTCCTTGTACCTGGGCTCTCTATGATCAAATTTGACAATAATGCTACAAAAGCAGCACATATACCAAGAGTCGATTATTAAAAAATGTTCTTGTTTTTTCATCATAGAAGATACCAATATTAAAGGTGCAACAAGCCGGGTGCAATGCATTCTTTAATATTACTTTTCAGTGAACTGAGGAATCATACTAGCAGAATAAATCAAAGACGACTCAGAAATGAAAGACTGCTGGTGCTGCAAATTTGAAATTCCTCAATTGGCTCGCTGATTTCATGGACTGACAATACTTGTCTTCACTGGTTAACTTGTAGCCACGTCTACATTTCGGCTAATTTGATGAACCAACTCCCGTTAGAAAAAGGATAATTGAAAATAAGGACAGAGCGAGGCATTTCAGAGGGAAATAATGTGGCCAAGAAATAATGTGCAAGGTTTACCGTATGGCTTCAATTTAGGAGAACACCGGTCCACTGGTATTTTCTGAAACTGCAAGTAGCAGCCCTCTGTGGAAGTTTGAGCTATCCGCACATACCGCTTATCTCTATGAACTTCCTGTAACTAAGCTTGGCCAAAAGATTCACAGCTCCTTACTATACAAACACAATGTCTATTAAAAAAGGGGCTCCTCAGGACCCTATCAAGGGACACAAGCCTCCCACTAACATTCCAGCTCGTGGTCTGGTGCTCTGAAAGGTACAACATAAATTATTACACTGACTGAGGCATTACTGACTCAGGCATTAGATTTCGCTCTGAATGATGCAGTGGAAAACTATGGCATATCATGCACTTAATGTATTAAAAACACGGAGTTTCACAAATAACTAGGATTTTGATAATCTAGGTGAGCTCAAATACAAACACGCAATATACTAGTACGTACTAAACGCTTACTTTTTCGGTGTCGTTTGATAGCTCTTTCTACCGAGAGAACCATAAATTGAACCAAGCAATGTGCTTCCTGGTGCTCAGAAAGGAGCAGAAAAACCAATTGGCTGACACGCTAGACTTGCCTGAACAAAAGGTCCACTAGCTTTGCCAGTACCACTGCGAACGAGCAATTCGTGGTGCAAGACACATCTGCATGCGTTTTGGAATGGGCAGCACAAAAAGCGAGGACACTGGAAATACTAGACACCACACAGCACTGACGATGTGATGTGTAATACCCCTAATGCCCCTATTTTTTATGCCGTCCGTTCCAAATGCATTACTAATTTTAACTACATATGTAACTGAAATTTTAACTAAAATTGACATATTGGAGCACCTTGGATCAGAGAAATGTGCATTTTGGAGCACTTTGGAGTAGCAAAACTTTCATTTTTGGAGAACTCCTGAGATGGTCACCTTCACATCCTGAAGGAGAAGCAAGTTGCAATTAGGTTCAAGGACAAGACTAATTATTTTTGGGCTCTTGGGAAGAGCTAGAAATGTTTCATTTGATTGCAAACCAACCATTTAGATTGGGACCAAACCATTTTAGGAGCACTCCCAATCTCAGTTGATCATGCAGAAATAATGTCATGCTGTTGAGCATTCTGGAAAAACTTGTTCAGTGCCTATTTTTCTAGCAAATACACAGAATACTGGTTGAATAAAATTGCACGTCCCAAATCTCAGCAAATACAATTTTATGGGACAAAAATTATATTTTACCCTAAAAATATACTCTGCTATATAATTTGAACTTGGCTGGTCCCTAGCATGCGTGCTACTTTAATTGGGGTTAAACAATGGTTCTGATAGTAGCAGCAGCATCCAACTCTCCTGCATTTACCATTGGTGTGCACGTGTTCTTCGTGCTTCCTTTTGTCTTTGTGCCAAGTTACCACTGCAACCAGCTGCTTGACGAACACTGAATGCATTAATCACACATCATCATCTTCAATCGTTTTTTTACATGCATTAGGAAGATTTTAGCACATTAACGGATATGCTCACATAGAATAATGACGGCTTTTGTCCCATTATACTGCATGCCTTGCTTTCTTTTTTTAGGCAACATTTGTTTAAACACTCTTTAGGCTGTGCGATTTCAGATAGAACAATACCAAAGCAGCGTTCACAGTAACCTAGTCGGGATTAACCTTACTAATGTTTATCACCATCGGTGTCAAAAGATAGCGACCACAAAGGGTAAATTCAAGCAAATAAAACAATGACACACCACTCTAAGTCTAACCAAGAGTGCACTTTTAAGTAAAAATTTATATTACTTATTGAACTAGTGGCAAGAAGTTGCTTGACATATTCTCGGCATTACAGAAAATCACATGTATAGCAGGACAGACAAACAAAGTGTTCCATCTGATAGGTGTCAACATCCCATTCGAAGTTAC
Source organism: Rhipicephalus annulatus (assembly GCA_013436015.1). NCBI lineage: Eukaryota > Metazoa > Arthropoda > Arachnida > Ixodida > Ixodidae > Rhipicephalus > Rhipicephalus annulatus. The sequence continues at coordinate 42,612 of WOVY01000812.1, read as the reverse complement.
TAAAAACTCTTTTTTCAAACACTCTTTGGGGTAACTACTAGAAGCACACTTGGATAGGTGCCTACTATGCCACAAATAATCATGCATTTTTTGCAGTGGGCGGGCCCACGGTATTGGCTGGCCTTTATTATGCTATCCTTCGTCATTATTCAAAGAAGCATGGTATTCGCTACACACTTGCAAAGAATTTTGTGCAATTTTTTATGCAGTGACTGGCGACGACGCAGCAGGTCGTCGACTAGCAGGTGTGTGCCACACCTAATAGGTGATCAAGAACAAGCTTTTGTAATGAGTTGGAGCATTGGACGATGCACTGGTTATACAATTCGCATGCTGTGACGCCTGGTAGATCCTTTGCTGCTCTAAAACGCTTTATTATTCATACTAACGCGATTACTTTCCCTACATCATGCCTGCCTAAGGAGAGTTTGCAACAAAGTTACGGGCACGGGGTGGCTCTGCAGTAGAATGCTGGGCTGTGATGCAAGAAACGCGGGTTCGAATCTCGCATGTTTTTTGTGTTTTAATTTCCACTTTTTATTATTTTGTGCGATAGTGCTTAAAAACACCGGCAGCGGATAACTACGGCACCACACGCAAACCTCCCTGTGGTTTCATAACAGCTTTCCCTGTACAAAGTAATCATGCTACAATGTCATTGAATGTAAAGAGCAGCCCTTAAGAAGTTAAACACGGAAACAATAGAAAAATTAAGTAGGAGACGGTGACTTGCCACTGAACCCTGAAGTGAGCCCAGATAGACGCTGGGAGTAATTACTGCTCAAATATTTTTTTTCGCTCTGCCACAGTAGCAGGGTCGGTCAAACGTGGCAATTAAATTTGCGAGGCCTCAGTGGATAGCCTGAAAACATTTAGAAGGCATACACAAAGCGCTCCTTCAAGCGACAGAAGCAACAGACTCGCACATCGACTTCACCCAATACGGCCTCTACCCTATCTGGGATCAAAACATCATTGTGATCAACACTCCACGCGAAGACCTCATACACAGGATACTGAAGATTACAACTATGGTCTTTCCAGACAAGTCAGTGCCAGTTCACAGCTACCTTAAGCCTACAGACAAAATGGGTAGGGGCGTCATTAGAATCGCCAACCACATCTCAACGGACTACATAGTGGAACGCATTGTTTCTCCTGCCAACAAGTCATTGGGGCAAGGCGCCTCGGCCCAACCAACGTAGTGGTACTTACATTCGAACACGCGAACATCTCAAGAAACGTGCTCATCTTTGGAGAAAACAACCCTGTTCAGAAATATCGTAAAACAGTTCCCACATGCTCTTGCTGTGGTACCATCGGACATCGGGACGACGTCTGCCCTAACCCGTTAGCCCCCCCAAAAAGCTGTTCCAGCTGCGGGAAAAACGACGTAAACCTTGCGGACCACGAGTGCCCGACGGGGTGCCCTCTATGCAACGGACCACACACGACAGGAGCACGGGAGTGCCCTAAACGCTTCCGGCCAGCCACCAAAGGCCCCCGCTACGGCAACGAAGGCAACCCCTCAACCTCACCCACGCAAGAGAACCTAAATCAGCGAGCTTCTCGATCCCGGTCTCCATCCCGACAACGTGGAGCCACGAAGGCTGCCGAACATCAGAATAGTGAAGGACGATCCCCGGGGTCAAACCCGGAATCCAGACCTGCGTCTCCGGCAGCTACTATCAGGAAACACTGCAGCCGCAGCCGGAGCCGTGGTTCAAAGCAAGCCAGAAAAAAACCCCAGGTAGGCAGGGCAGAGCCCGTAACTCCCACTCAACCCACTAACCAGGAATACGACCAAACCATAACTCAGCTACACAAAACTATCTCCTCGCAGCAACTACTCCTAGAAAAACAGCAATGAAAGATCGAACAACTCGAGAGAGCATTAAAATCTAGAACACCTATTCCCAGACCTAAGAGCGCCAAAGAAGTTCGACCTACGGAACCTAACTCCATGGAAACCGATACACTAGAGCATCCTACAACGTACGAACCATTGCCTAGCGCTACAGCGATTCCTTCTCAGGTCAAATAGATTGCCGACCTCGTAATCAAAACACTCATGCCGCTCATCAAGAAACGGAAATACAGGCGATAAAAGAGCTCCAACTGACTTCTCTTCAAGAAATCGAAAAACAAGGCCTCATTGTGGTCAAGGAAGCAGTACAACCCAAACTACTTTAACTCGATGCATTAATATTCAAATATCAGCGCAACTCGTCCCAGTTGGATATGAGTAAGGCCCGGCTACCGATCAAACAACTCACAGGCCGCAAAAATACACCAAGCATTGCATATAACGTAGGCAATACCGACGACTCCTCCTCATCCTCGTCTGCGTCGTTGACATCTTCCTCCACCCTAACTATATAATAACAACACCTCCGACTCTCAAAATAATACAGTGGAACTGCAGAAGCCTTCGAAAGAAAGCAGCATCGCTTCAATACATCAATACACAGCCCAGACCACCGGATATCATAGCACTGCAAGATACAGCAGTCGCAGATGCAAGAATACCTAAATATACCACGCACACCAACGAACATAACACATCAGTCTGCACATTAGTACATAACACATGCATTATACACACTCAATGCAGGCACTGGAGGATGTCGGGTCATTTCACAAGAAGCAAATAAAAAAAATAATGCAGGCTCTTGAGGGCCGAGGTCATTTCATGATAGGTAAATAAAAATTTATCACCTTTGGCCCTGATGAATTCCTGAAAGCTGGAGGCAACAACCACTCAATGTTAGGGCATCGCAGGCTCTTTAAAAAAGCAGGTAGCAATGGAAGTCGAATGAGAAAATGAAGTCAATCAAAACATTGTCAGTTAAATTTTTTAGCTTGATTTAAAACATGCATTGCTTAAACAAAACCAAATGTGCACCAGTATTTAGTAAAATGAAGGGCAATTCTGAAAATGTGTGATCAACTGAATAAGAAAATTTCGCCAATAGCAGACTCAAATATGAAATTTAAGAATGTAGAAAAACAGCAACAGCCTATAGGTTTACTTATGTGGTTATAAAAGGGAAAAGAAGAGGAAAGTGAGCCCCCTAACTGTATGCATCTGGTGCTCCACCTCAACAGTAGCTTACAAAGAATGGGGGTAAGGAGGAATCAAAAGGATAGGATTAAAAGGTATGTATGCATAGAGAGAGAGAGGCGCAGGGACCGCGAGCGACGGAAGTAAAAAGAAGATAGGAAAGGTGAACACGGTCGCAGGAGTACGAGGACGGGGCACCATGCAACGAGAGCTCTTGTCGGCGAAGGAGATGGCGTAGGGCTAATCCAGTTGGCCAGAGCTACGCTGTCGTCGTCGTCGTCGCGGACCGGCGTCAAGAGGTGGCGGAGGACCAGCCCAGCTGGCCAGAGTTGTACTGTCGTCGAATATTGCAAGGGCATAGCCAGTCATCGCGGAATCCAGCGAGCGAGTCTCTTAATGTGAAGAGCCATTTGTTTCAGCAAGCATCAGAAGTGCTTTCAATAATCTTGTGTTCACAAACATTGTGTGCTTGCAGAGCTTCAAAAGTATATTCAGTGCTGCTCCCGTAGGCATTGCAAGCTTTCAAAATCTTAAAATGGCTTTTATCTACCATTTCTGCTAGGCAGCTATGTTTACCACAACACAGAGTAAACATAATCTGATACTTTTCAATCACAGTTAAATTTTAAAAATTTTTGTAACTGCAAACAACTTCTTCAACAGAAGGAATGCTCAGACAGACCACTTCCAATTTGGTTGGTTTTGTAATTTAATGCTGTAATCCTATAGTACATCTGTCTCCGTAAACAAAATTCCTGTTAAATTGGACATACCTCCCAAGCACCTTGAGGCCCTGTTTTAAGAGATTCGACTGTTTGTTACCACGAAGTCTCATTTCAATAATGGAAGTGTAATTAGAAGTTTAGTAAGTTGACAACTGGACAATATTTATATAGCTCAAAAAACTGAAAATTAAGGTCTTAAGGTTGAAATTTACATAGCAGCATTAGTCATTACCAGCTGAGTGCAATAATTAGAGTGCAAGTTGATATGCCTTTACTGTCATAGTGAACATCCAAATGGTATTCATGAGGCATTAAAGGCAATGCGATACGATTGGTAACTGCATTGAAGCGCCCACACCCATGCAATATCTTTGCCGTGATAACTTACTCTAAAAGCAGCAGATTGCAACATTGTATAGAAATGCAGCAACAAGATTTTCTACTCAGTGACCATTGTTTACAGCTCCAGTTGGCAACTAGTGCAATATACCTTTTTAAAGAACACAAGTGGAACCAATAGGTGCACAAGCGTTCATTGGGAAAAGTGTGAACACCGCAGCAGCTACCATGATCAGTGCACGGGCCTTGCACTCTAGCTTGCCACTCGTGCCAAGCCAAAACTTTTTATACAGTGCATTTGAAAAGGTGCAACTTAGTACTGTGTCATTCAACCAAAAACTTCAGTGGTTGACTGAGGCAACCTCTGAACAATTTTCATCAGTCCAACTGTAGGACCAGATGAGCAGCTCCAAGAAGACTTTTTTTGATGTCAGTGCTTTACAGCATAAAAGAGAAGAGAAAAAATATACCTACAATTCTAGATGCATTTGGAACCGACTTCTATCGACACTGTCGATGAGCCCAATGTGAAGTGTATATTGAAAGAGTGCACTAGAAAGTACAGTCTGCATTTAGCAAAATAAGATTCATTCACTAATAGGCATGAGCATTGCTCGCACCATGTGTGACGAAAGATAAGTGCATATGAACCTCCGTTAGCACAACTATAGTTTTAAGTATTACTCAGAGAGAGAGAGAAACAACATTTGTTAAGAGTCCGGCGATGATAAATCGAACAAGCTTGAACCCTGGCCTAGGCATCAGCCGCGAGCCTTCGGGCTCGGGTGGCTTCTGCTTGCTGGACGGTCCATAGTTATTCTAGTGCGGAGCTGAGCAGAGCCACTTCCCAGCGCACCCTGCGGTTCGAGACTGCCTCCTCATTTGTACTGCTGACTGCGTCATTTACACTCGAGCACTCCAATAACATATGCCCCAGGGTTGCCCGGGAATCGCATGCTTTGTATTGATCTGTCAAATACAGGTCCGGGCAACAGAGGGTAAAGATCACTGAATTTGGAAAAGTGTCTCTTTGGAGTTGTCTCCATGCAACTGACTGCTTCTCAGTTTTTTGCTATGTGGTGGTGGGTATTTACGCCTACCTAGCTTGTAATGCTGCGAAATGTCACTGTAGCTAGTCATACGTTCCTCCCACTCCCATATTTTTCCGCGTGTGGTCTCGGTAGAGGCGACATCGGCATGCGCATCTGCTCGGTTTGTGAGCTCTCAAGACGCTGCGTCTGCAGCCTCGTTGCCAGCCAGAGGGCAGTGCGTGTGGGCAGGTGTCCATATCACAAATGTATCATTTTTGTTTCGTATTCTTTCCGCGTTAATCGTCCATATTGGCAGCGCCTCCCGGGAGAGCCGGCCGTTAGCATAGTTTCGCATCGCCACCTGCGAGTGGCTGATCACTATTTCGGCCTCAGTGATGGCCACCGCAAGGGCGATGGCCACCTCCTTGGCCGTCTCGGCGTGCTGGGTTTTAACCGTAACGCTCATCTTGCATTTGCCTTCGTGGTCGACCACCGCAGCCCCGAAGCCGCGCTTGCACGCGCAACGAGCCGCGTCAACAAAGACCACTTCTTTGCACTTGCCCAATTTCCTCTGCAAATCCTGCGCCCGTCTGTGTCTCCTACCAGCGTGATACTAGGGTGCATATTTTTTGGCAATGGAGGGACCACTATTCTGGCCCTTACCCTCACAGGCACGTCTGCCTTTTCTCCGTGTTGCGTATGATAACCTATGCCTACTTGTTTGAGGATGTACCTGTGTCACAGAACGAGCGCTAAAAATGAGCGCGCCGCCAAATTCTTGCGACAACGGGCGGGAGAAACGCCGCGAGGTCAAAAAAAAAAAGAAAACAAGCATCCAGGGCTCCCCGGGCGCGCGACGCCTCTCCTCTCGGAAGCGGCGAAGCGATGAACCTCCTCACCCCACAGCGGCGGCCGGGCAAGCGCTCGATTTTTCTAGAACGAAGGGGGCGGGGCCACGCCGAGCTGAGTCATGCGACGGGGAGGGCATTCCAACCGCCTCACTCTCCCCTCAGCCTTCGCCGCGTATCGCGCCGACGAAATGACGAGAAATTTCTGGAAGGTGGCGCGGAAGGTATTTAATCGAGCGGCCGAGACGAGAAATCAGGAGGAGACGGAAGTGAGCGCCAGAGCGCGTAGGGATTCCGCCGTGTAGTCGGCGAAGGTTTTTGGTCCGTAGGGACGAAGCCGGAGATGAAGAGGATTCCCACCAGTGGGTGAAGGCTCGAGCTACAGGCAAGAGCGTGTGTTTACCGCTATTGAGCGAGGACGCGTGGCAACAGCTGCGTGTGTGGAGCCGACGTGTTCCGGCGAAGAAGTTGAGGTTTGAAGAGTGGCCAATTGAAGACGGGAGGTTTCCTGGAAGAGAAACTTCGAGGGCGGCGGCACGACAACAACGCTGGACTTTGAGTGAGTGATTCTCGGAAGAGTATCATCTCGACTTTGGTTCCAAGAACTTTGGACTGAATAGGTTTTCTATCTCTTTAGTCTTTAAGTGTCTTGGTTGTTCAATGCATGCGACTGCATTGTAGTGCGTATTGTTGTCTGTGTCCGTTGTTTGAGTGTGGCTGATTGTACCGTGTAGTACGTTGTTTGATTGGTGACGTATTGTAAGTAACTAGTGTGGAGTGTGCATTTTTGTGTATTGTTTTCGATCTGCCATTATTGAGAATATAATTTGTTTGTTTATCAACTCTCGGCTCTGACTTGTTCTTTGGGCCACAGCCGGCGTCCGCTGGCGCGCCAAAAAGGACCACTTCTAAATTGTCCACGCTTTCGTGGTGCGGTTCGGGGGGCCGATACTTCGGCTCTTAGAATTAGCCCGGCGATCGCCTCCTAATTAACGGGACCGGTGTGACAATTAATCTGGCGTCCGCGATACAGGACCTTTTGGTGCACAGTGTGTCCAAAGTAGTAAGAAAGAGCCTCGAGTTGGTGATACTGCTATCGGAACGATTTTGTGTGTTGTTCAGTGTTCTCGTTAACGAGTGCAGGGGAGTGCTCCGATAGACTGATTTAGGCAGATACTTTTTGCACGCGGCAAGGTTGTATTTGCGAGTTGCGAGACACAATGGATCTCGAAAAGTTAGTTGCGCTTGGTGAGAAGATGGGTCTTTCCGGTGCCGAACTACGGAAATGGGTAAGCCAGAAGGAGAAAGAGGCGGTGGAGAGAGAGAGGTTGGCGGCAGAGAGGGCCAAGGAAGAAAGGCAGCTGAGTTGGAGAGAGAAAAGTTGGCAGCCGAAAGGGCGAGAGAAGAAAGAGAAGCAAAGGAGCGACAGCTGAAAGAAGAAAGAGAGGCAAAAGAGCGACAACTGAAGGAAGAAAGAGAGCAGCAATTGAAGTTGGAGCTGGAGAGAGAGAGGTTGGCAGCTGAAAGGGCGAAAGAAGAAAGAGAGGTAAAGGAGCGACAGCTGAAGGAAGAAAGAGAGCAGCAGTTGAAGTTGGAGCTGGAGAGAGAAAAGCTGGCGGCTGAGAGGGCGAGAGAAGAAAGAGAAGCGGAGATGGCTGAAAGGGAGCGGCAGCGGCAGCACGAGATGGAACTCGAGCGGCTCCGTTTGCAACAGCGAAGTGAAACTCCCGTCCAAACTAGAGTTGAAAGCAGCGAACGGGATGATCACGGCTTCCGCTTGAACCCAAGCAAGCTGCTCGTAGCGTTTGATGAAAGGAAGGACGACCTAGACGCGTACCTCCACCGATTTGAGACGATTGCGAAGAGCCAGAATTGGCTGGAACAACAATGGGCAACTGCTTTGAGTACTTGCTTGAGTGGTGAAGCGCTCAGTGTGTATGGTAGGCTGACGCCGACCGATGCAGCCAACTATGCAAAGGTGAAAGCTGCTTTGCTGAAGCGATTTAGATTTACCGTGGAAGGATTCCGGGACAGATTTCGGACAGGAAAGCCAGCTGATGGGGAGACGGCTACGCAGTATGCCGCCCGACTTTGCCATTATTTCGACAGATGGATTGAACTTTCAGGGACAGCGCAGGAGTACGATGAGCTTAGAGAGCTGCTAATTAGAGAACAATTTCTTACTAGTTGCCAACCAAGCCTGTCACTGTACTTAAAAGAGAGGAAGGCTGACTCACTTGAAGACATGCTTGAATTGGCAGATCAATTCTTGGAAGCGCAAGGTGGCACTAATTTGGCCAAGGTAAAGAAGGAGTGTCCCGATGATTCGAAGAAATTGGCTCCCGAAGAAAAGAAGCGTGCACCAGAGAGCATTCCGCGATGTTTTCTGTGCAACCGAGTGGGTCATCGCGCGAAAAACTGTCGAACGATCTTTACGAGCCTTAAGGCAGTCAAATGTTTCAAATGTGGTCAGACTGGGCACAAAGCAGATGCATGTCGAAACGGAGCGAGTCAAACTCACCAGGTATCCTGTGTGCAAGCGGCACCGAAATCCGGTAATAATGCCATCACAGATGGATTCGTAGAGTTGAAAAATGGGGAGAAAATTCCTATTGTGGGTGCCGTAATGTCAAAACAGCCAACCGGTGTCACGAAGGGAATGCCAGCGCTGCCTGGAAAAGTTGCGGACAAAAAGATTACGGTGTTAAGAGATACCGGCAGCTCCACTGTTATCGTGAGGAGAGATTTGGTACGGGAAAGTGAGTTAACAAGCAAAACGAAACCGGTTTGCTTAATGGACCGTACAGTTCGGATGCTTCCCGAAGCAGAAATTGAGGTTGAAACCCCGTACTTCAGCGGGAAGGTTACTGCGTTATGCATGACGACCCCCCTGTATGACCTTGTCATCGGAAACAATGACGGGGCGCGAGGGCCAAGTGATCCAGAATGTTTGGGAGAAGACCCGAAGATAGAGCCCTCGCCAACACAGCGGCCGCGAGATACAGTGGAGGAGCATCCCGTGACGGATCTCACTAGAGCCCAAGGTGAAGCTGCGGCGCAAGAGACAGCGAAGGAGAAGACGATCGTGTCGAATAAGTTCACGGGCCGAGCAACCGGACTTACGTCGGCACGACCTCAACCGACCGACAGTGTAAAGGAGACGGAGTTGGCCAGCCGGGCAAAATGTAGAGGCATGATCAAGCGGGTAAATGAACAGACAGGACCCGTCGAATGTAATGACCCGTTAACGGTGTCGGAAGTGACAACGATGGCTGAGACGCCGCCTCAGATATCGTCGTTGGAAAGGGCTCGCCGAAAGGGAACGTGGAAAAACAAGAAGAAATCGAGCGAGCACCGCAAGAAAGGGCGCAAGCGCCCCTCAAAGTACGCAGGATAGGTGCTGAGGTGGAATCAGAATGTGTCTGGCAGGGCTGAGGGACATATGTTGTGTTAATGTTCTTGTTATCCTGTGTCTCAAGTGTATGTCGAGCGAGTCAAAGTGTTCTGTGCGATGATGTGATGTATAGTGTTGTATAATCGTTGTAAAGACAGAACGTTGTACGTTTGTATTATTTGGAATGTGTGGTGGAGTGTTGTACTCATGTGCTTGTGGTTATATTTCATGTGTTGTGTAATTGAATTACAATGTACAATTGTATTAAGTGATTTATGGTGAATGTGAAGTGTCATGAGCGACGGACGGTGTTACAGTCGGTGAGAGTGTGTGGTGACTTTTCGCGCTCGTTTGTGTGGTTTTGAATATTGTGAGATAATATTCTTAAAGTGGGGGGCAGTGTCACAGAACGAGCGCTAAAAATGAGCGCGCCGCCAAATTCTTGCGACAACGGGCGGGAGAAACGCCGCGAGGTCAAAAGAAAAAAAAAGAGAAAACAAGCATTCAGGGCTCCCCGGGCGCGCGACGCCTCTCCTCTCGGAAGCGGCGAAGCGATGAACCTCCTCACCCCACAGCGGCGGCCGGGCAAGCGCTCGATTTTTCTAGAACGAAGGGGGTTGGGTCCATGCGGAGCTGAGTCATGCGACGGGGAGGGCATTCCAACCGCCTCACTCTCCCCTCAGCCTTCGCCGCGTATCGCGCCGACGAAATGACGAGAAATTTCTGGAAGGTGGCGCGGAAGGTATTTAATAGAGCGGCCGAGACGAGAAATCAGGAGGAGACGGAAGTGAGCGCCAGAGCGCGTAGGGATTCCGCCGTGTAGTCGGCGAAAGTTTTTGGTCTGTAGGGACGAAGCCGGAGATGAAGAGGATTCCCACCAGTGGGTGAAGGCTCGAGCTACAGGCAAGAGCGTGTGTTTACCGCTATTGAGCGAGGACGCGTGGCAACAGCTGCGTGTGTAGAGCCGACGTGTTCCGGCGAAGAAGTTGAAGTTTGAAGAGTGGCCAATTGAAGACGGGAGGTTTCCTGGAAGAGAAACTTCGAGGGCTGCGGCACGACAACAACGCTGGACTTTGAGTGAGTGATTCTCGGAAGAGTATCATCTCGACTTTGGTTCCAAGAACTTTGGACTGAATAGGTTTTCTATCTCTTTAGTCTTTAAGTGTCTTGGTTGTTCAATGCATGTGACTGCATTGTAGTGCGTATTGTTGTCTGTGTCCGTTGTTTGAGTGTGGCTGATTGTACCGTGTAGTACGTTGTTTGATTGGTGACGTATTGTAAGTAACTAGTGTGGAGTGTGCATTTTTGTGTATTGTTTTCGATCTGCCATTATTGAGAGTATAATTTGTTTGTTTATCAACTCTCGGCTCTGACTTGTTCTTTGGGCCACAGCCGGCGTCCGCTGGCGCGCCAAAAAGGACCACTTCTAAATTGTTCACGCTTTCGTGGTGCGGTTCGGGGGGCCGATACTTCGGCTCTTGGAATTAACCCGGCGATCGCCTCCCTAATTAACGGGACCGGTGTGACAACCTGCCCGTTTTCGTTTTTGAAAGTCGTTTGAATTGGGCTATGTTGTGCGCTTCTACCGATTCGTCCAGCGTATTGTGCAATTCTAGATCCAACAATTTCGCCGTGCTCGTGTTTTTTGATAATCCTAAGGCTTGCTTAAAAACTCTCCTGATTAAGCGTTCTAATTTTTCTTTCTCAACAACCTGCCACCTCAAGTAAGCAGCAACGTACGTAATTTTACTAAGGACGAAGGCGTGCACGAGACGAATCGTATTGCCTTCTTTCATGCCACTGTGCCTGTTCGTAATGCGTTTTAGCAGCCTGATGGTCTGATCGGCCCAATTTTCTAACTTACGAATGGTTTCGCCATCGTGCCCGTTAGCAGAGAGGTGCAAGCCTAATACTCGTATGCTCTCTACAGTGGGAATGACGTGGTCCTCCGCGGTCGTCAGCCGTATCTCTCCCTCCACCTTCTCTCCACTCTGCTCGTTGTCTCTTGGTTTGCGACCCCTGCGCGCAGGTTTGTAGACGAGTAGCTCCGAAATCTCAGCGAAGCAGGCAAGGCCTGTGCCTTCTAAGTAGCCTTGAACGGCGTCGATGGCTCTCTACAGTGTCTGTTCTATTTGTCCGACGCATCCCAGTGTTACCCAGATAGTGATGTTGTCGGCGTACACGCTGTGGCAGAGCCCGCCAATCTCCTCCAATTTAGCCGGCAACTCTATGAGTGTGAGGTTAAAGAGCATATGCGAAATCACCGAGCCCTGAGGGGTGCAGGCGCTGCCCATCTCAGTCTCGCCAGACTCGAGCTTTCCCAGCGTGATCCTTGCCATTCTGCCCGTGAGAAAATCACGCACCTAGTCGTACGTCCGCTTACCAAGTCCCAATTTCTTTATTTGCATCAGTATTGTAGTGTTTGACATTGTCAAGCGCCTTCTTGAGGTTCAGGCCTAAGACCGCTTTGGCGGATCTGGTAGTGCTATCTATTATTTGGTACTAAAGTTGTAACATGCCGTCCTTCGTGGAAAGGTTTCTTCTGAAGCCTAGCATGGTGTGAGGGATCAGGTCGCGGTCCTCGAGATAGTTGGTAAGCCCTGCGAGGACCGCCTGCTCCATGACCTTGCCCACGCAGGACGTCAGCGAGATCGGTCTTAAATTTTTCAGCTCTAGCCGCTTTCCGGGTTTGGGTATCATTACCGAAGAATCCGTCCCGTTTCCCAGCATTCAATAATAAAATTAGTGAGTTGCCCTATAGATGCCTCATCTAGATTTCTAGGCGTTTTGATACTAATCCCGTCTGGTCCAGGTACAGACTTAGTGTTCAGCCTTTGCCACGCCGCGCGAATTTCGGCAACGCTGAACGATCTATCTAAATCGTCAGTTGCTGTACCTTTGTAGTCGGAGCAAGTTAGGGGTTTGTCTTGGTTTGTGTAGCTCGCCCTGAGCTCGTTCAACAGTTCTTCATTGGTGCCATTGAATTCATGTATTATCTTATTAACTTTTTCCTTATGTACCGTTTTGGTTTCTTCTGGGTCCCGTAGGAACCTGAGGAGATTCCACGTCTTAGCGAAAACTCCACACTGATTTTTCACGCTGTTACAAGTTTCCTCCCACTGTGACTGGCAAAGCTGTAATGCGTATTCCTCGATGTCTCGGCTAAGTTAGGCTATACGCCTGTGCAGGGTACTATTGTGTCATTGAGTCTTCCATGTTGCTTGTAGCCTACGCTTAGCCTCCCGTATGTGTAATAGCTTACTGTCCAAGACCTCAAGGTTCGCGTCGGGCGGGACTTCGTGCATAGCTGCCACGACGTCCCGTCTCAGCATTTCTGTTCATCTTTCGATGTCTTTAATGTTTTCCACCGAGTTACTCCCCTCGTTCCTGATCCGTCTGAACCTGTCCCATTCCACCAGTGTAAGTCGTATGGCTTTCCGCTTGCGCGGTCCCGAGTCGACTTGGATCTCAAAATGGTATGATTGCTGCCTAAGTCCTCTTGTGTGTTAGTCCACCGAACATTTCCGATGTTTTTAACAAATGCGAGGTCGGGTGATGTATCGGAACATACGGTGTTCCCTCGTCGCGTAAGTGCAGAAGGATTGGTAACGAGAGTTAAACCTTCCTGTTGGGAGTCCTCCCACGAATTCCTGCCTTTTCGAGTTACATATTTGTATCCCCACGCTGCATGATGGGCGTTGAAGCCGCCCGCCACGAGCACAGCCCGATTACCCGTAATGAAAACCACTTTCTTGAGTAGCGCTAGGAATCGGTGATTACGTTGAGGGCTACTGTACACATTAAATATGAAAAGACTATCGTCCAGTTTCTTCGTTGGTGCTATCTCCAGTAGCAAGTGCGGTATTGTGTCGTGCTTAATCTTGTGTGGCGTTACAGTAAGGTTGCGTTTGACTAACATCGCAATGGCCGGTTTGTCCCGAGGAGTAGTCTCGTTAAAGGACCAATAACCCAATAATTAAGCCTTGGTCATTGTCTTTTGATGTAGTATCATGTCTGGTTGTTCATTGTTAACAAGGTACTGCCGCAGATTCCCATGCTTTCTGGAGTATCCTCTGCAATTTCATTGCCAGATTTTATAAGTGTTATAGTGCTGGCTAGCCATCCTGCCTACCAATATTAGTGTTTTCTAGTGTTATCCTTTCCCTCCGTCTCTCTTGGCCTGTTGTACGGTTTTCCTGTGAGTTTGAAGGGTCCGCAGTTGCTAGCTGGCAACCTCCTCTCTACAGTTTCGACTCGCATCTGGAGGGCCGTGAGCTGCTGCTGAATTTGCTGCATTGTAGAGATTATCTGCTGCATCGCCTTGGTGAGTTGGCTCAGCATACTCTCAATTTCGTTCTTACGAGTGTTCTTTTCCTTCTCTATTTCCTTCTGCAATGTCTTTGTGCCTTCTTCTACTTGAGCTTATAATCTACCCTGTCTTTTCCGGATCTTGTCCTCACTCTTCTGCATTTTACTTTCGTTTTGAGGCGGATCCACTTCAAGTGCCCAGCGTTTCGCGGGTATGAATACCATTTCCTCCACAACTTGGACTTCCTCTGTATTCTCTGCGCACTTAACGATGACGTCCTTCCTAGCTACCTCTTCTTTTAGTTTAGCGTTTTCTTCCCCGAGTTTCTTGATAACATGCCTGTATCTGGCGTTATCGTTTTTGAATTGCACGAGCCTTTTTTCGATTTGCATGAAAATTTCATGGCCCCCCTCTCTGTTAATAGTGGCAATTCCGACCCGCGCGCACCCCCTTGGTGGTTTCCACCAAGCTCACATGAGAAGCTTTGGGTCGCACATTTGTGTCTTCGTTTCCGGGAGCTCGCAGAACGGGAGCGGGACCTGGGTCGCCCTCATGTCGCTCCCTCTGGCAACGAAAAGTCTTGTTCGTGACTGTAGTGACTTGGTGCCTTAAGTGTTTCTTCCTCCTCTTGTCTCCTCCGCTCCGACTGGCATTTCTTGAAAGGGTAAGGAATCCTATACTTTGCATGACATTTTCTGTCTCCGGTCTGGTGCCCTTTGCCGCAAAGTCGACATCTCGGTTCGCATTGGTGGTCTTCCAGCGGATCCTCACAGCCACAGCCTCTGCATCTTTTGCTCTCTGGGTTGGGACAAACATCGGATCTGCGTCCAAGTCTGCCACATGAGTAGCACGTCTCATACTGTTTCTTGTATAGCACGCAACGATGCTCAGTTTCATTGTAGTAGACATAGTGTGGCACTACACTTCCTTCAAATACGACGATGGCATTTGCCGTCTGGCTCATTCGCTTCGCATGCAACAGCATTGGGTTGTGCTCATTGACGAGATGTCTCTCTGTGTCTCCCGGGGTGTCCTCGTCGGGTATCCCACGGATGATACCTTATGGTTGTGTTTTTGGGTGCTGCTGCGTATGTGCTCGCTTCGTACTCTTTATCTCCCGTGCGTAGCTTGGTGATTTCACAGTACTTCCTGGCCCGCTCTTTCGATGAAGTGCTGACCACTATAATGTTCCGTCTTTCGTTCACACGAAAGATATCGCCTCTTGTTTCCTTTTGTCTCAGTCCAGCTGCGTTGCGTATAGCGTTGCCGATTCGAGCCGCACGATGTGTTGCGGTGCTGAAGCCACCTTTTGGGTGCACGATGACCTTGATATCGTCTACCGGCAGGTTGGGTTTGTTGCTCATCATGCCAAGTCTTCTTAAATTTCTGGCTTTTTTAGGCGTTTCTTCCATGTTCGATGCAGCCGCGTCCTGCACAGCTGGATTGGTCTCCTCGACAGGCGTTGCGTTTTTCTCATGCTTGGCGCCTACTTCAAGCCACCCCTTCATCATTTCGGATCTCCTTCGGCGATATGTCTTCACCTTGTACTATTACGACGTCCATTATGGTCGTAATTATCACCTTCAACGAGTCGTGAGGGGGCCTCGCATGGCTGTAGTTAGGCTTGGACAGCGGCCGAGTTTGCGGCGGAGGCAATGGCGTCGACCAGTACTGCGATAGGCCTAGTGTGTTTGCCGGTGTGGTGCCAAAATAGCGTTGCTGCGGTGACCGAAAAATTGGCTCACCCCCAAAAACTTGTAACCAGCAGGGCGTCCTGGCCATAGCGAGTCTTCTCAAATATGTGTCGTTGAACGTGGATCTGAATAGCTGCCACAGACATAGAAAAACTGCGGAGCCGATGTGAAGCGCGCCCGCACTCTCTGGCGTTGTTGAACCAATATTACTCAGAGCGAAAAAAGAAAAAGCAGGACCAGGAAGTGAATACACACACCATGGCCGTCCCCCGCAGGGGCGCCTGCGCAAGTAGGCGTTTGTTGTGTAGCGACACCATGGACCCGAGCTAACGGGGGGTTTCGGCTCCCTCCCACGCCTAGCCGTGCGTGGCTTTGCCGTGTCCGGGGAAACGGGGATCGTGGGGGTTGAGCCGACGGCGGGTGATTGGACCTTTAAGGCCCCCCGGCGGAGGCAACACACCCCTTTGGCCCCGGCTTCACGAAGACGGCACCCCTGGGCTAACCCACCCAGGAGAAATCGGCAGTCGCCTTTTCCTATCTCTCTCTCCCTACCTCTTTGTCTTTATCTTTCACTATTTATCTCTCCTGTCTTCTACTCTCTTCTGTCTACTTCCAAACTTCCTGGCGGCTAGGGTTAACCCTGTGCAAATAGCCTACCTGGGTCTAGGTGCATTGGGTTATAGTAGCGTTGTACGGCTGGCGTCTACAGGTTTTAGCATCCGCAAACTTGTAGCGTCCCCTCGTTGGGCTCCATGGTGGGTGGCCGCCAACGCTTCTGAAGAAAATTAAACTGGCATGCATAGAGCAGTTCCCTTATTAAGTGATCGTACTGCCTTAAAGCGCGTACGCACCGAAGACTTAGGCTTTTTCAACCGATCAAGTGAAAACTTCCCCCATTTTTATGTTATACATAGTGAGATAAGCAGCAAGCAAGCCAGAACTTTATCCCCCTTTGTAGTAGCCAGATGTCTCACAGAAACTCTTGGAGCCGGGTACAAAGTTACCAAAATGGCCAGCGGAGACCTACTCCTTGAAGTTCGACAAAAAGAACAGTTTGAAAAGCTACAGAATCTTTCAACTTTTGGAGACACTCCGATCACTGTAACACCACACAGACCTATTAACACAACCCTTGGAGTGGTATCTGATGCTGATTTACTCGGTTTGACCGAAGAGGAACGTCTGGAGGGGTGGAAGAGTCAGAATGTGACCAATGTACAAAGGAACATCATTAGAAGAGAGAACAAGGTAACACCAACGAAACACCTAATACTCACGTTCGCTTCCAGTAATCTGCCAGAAAGTATTCAAACAGGGTACACGAAGACGTCGATCAGACCATACATACCTAATCCACGTCATTGTTTTAAATGCCAGAAGTATGGACACGGCTCACAAAGCTGTCGTGGTCACCAAACTTGTGCACAATGCGAAGTGTCAGGCCACAATTCTGACAATTGCGAAGAACCATCACACTGTGTGAACTGTGGCGGAAATCATGCCGCATACTCACGGTCTTGCTCATTTTGAAAAAAAGAAAAAGAAATCATCACATTGAAAATTAAAGAAAACATCACATTCAAGGAAGCAAGACGAAGAGTGTCGCCATTTTACGGCGCTACATATGCTGATGCTGCGCGTCAGGGGACAACGCCGCACCAGCCCTCGCCACTCCTTCAGCCAGCGCAGAGCGAGCCGTTGGCTGTGGCGCCTGCCCCCAAGGTGGCAGTAGTTCAGTCTAAAGTCCCTGAAAAATAAACTAAAGTAGCGCCAACCGCACCCCTTCGCCTCTACCTCCTCTCCCAGCAGCCACAGCAGCGCCTCTAGAGTGTCCACCAGGAAACTACGAATGCGAAAGCACGCGGGCGCACTGGATGTGTCAGACACTTGGGAAGCTCGGGCACTGCTGCGTATAATGCTAAGTACACAGGCCCCAACATTTCCGCCTCAATCGAAAATGCAGCTGCCGCGGTCGGCACGGATCAATCCAGAGACGCAACGTTTACACGGCACTAAACGCGGCACGCGTTTCAACTGGCATGCACGTTTACCATCGACGCGGTTACTCTCTTTGTGTGATGCTCGAGCTTCAAAGTACTGCAACACTGTAAACACGAATAATAGCGAAACGATAGAGTTTAGCTCGCCGGTACTCACCTCACAAAGCCGCAACGATACAGGGTCCAAGTCAGTCCTTCCGATACGCTGGAGCCACACTTCTTGCCGAGCGGTATTGTCTTTTCCTCGTGGAAGCGAAAATATTTTCTTTCCTCTGCTGTACCTGCTTTTGCAACCACTGGCACAACAGGTCGGCATTCAGAAACGTGCAGGATTACCGTGCACGCACTCATGCGCGGTCGAACTCCGGCTACACAGCAATACGAAGCGCGCACGCCTAGCCACAAACAAACACCGCTTAAGTGGACAAACAAAATGGCGTTTGCGATACCTTCACAAAGGCTAGTGCGTCATGCTGCAAATTCTTAGCACCGCCGAGTTCATCACACAGACAGCAGTGGCGCTGCCACCGAGAGCGACACCGCTGAGCGCGTTTGCATGCAAACGGTGGGCTATCGCGTTGAGTATTGCCTGCTTGCGGTAATGTCTTTTGCCACTGCGTGCCACTTGCTTATATACACGTCACATCGTCGTATTTAACGTTACTTTTTATATTAGTTTTCTTTATCAATCAATCTTTCGGTGCGTCGCCTAGAACCGCAGCGCCCAGATGCGCTTTAACGGAAAGGAGCACAAGCTCATCTTTGCGGCCAGGAGCCATACAGCTCCTCAACTAGCGTCGTTTACTATCTGCAATGCACGCGAGGGGAGCAGAGTCTGCACATTGACACGAATGGCGCTATTTTAGTTTATTAGATGCGGAAGCATCTTATACTCGCGCCTTGTAGTGCGCCGTCCGCGCCGTCCGCACCGCTTCTCGAACATTCGACAGCTGACGCGCGCGCATGCGCCGTCGCGCCGTCGCCCACCATCTGTGCCGCGCGCGCTTCTCCTTCGAGAACATTCGACAGCTGACAGCGCATGCGCCGTCGCGTCGTCGCCATCTGTGCCGCGCGCGCGTTTCTCCTTCGAGAACATTCAACAGCTGACAGTGCATGCGCCATCGCGCTGTATATATACTCAAGGTCGGCGCTCGCTCGCTCAGTTGCTGCTCGTCGGTTGGTTTGTACGGCACGTCGACGTCCAAGGTCGCGGTGAAATGAATTCCAACGAATCCACAAACACAATGATCGACGTCCCTTCGACCAACGCCGCCCTTTCACATACGTGTGTACGTGTTCACTCATTTAACACCTCCTCCTACAACCACGTTAACCAATTTAGCCATCGACCCAAGTAAGTCGCAATTTAACACCCCATTTCACAACCACGTTAACCAATTTAGCCATCAACCCAAGTAAGTCGCACTTTAACACCCCGTTAACCAATTATATGCTCCGCATCCTCCTCAGTGTTCCCCCGAGGGAAGCTGCGGGCAATTTTTTTCAGGGACTTTAGTTCAGTGTACTCCGCCTCCTAGCAAATTGTGGCCGAAGACTCCAGGGTCCTCTGGTCTCAAGTCCTCCCCTTACCAGGTGAGCCTAAAATCTGAACCACCAGCTCGCATGTGCGGGCACCCAGTGCCTCTGAGGAGGCAATGGACACAACGGTACCCTAGGTACCAAAACTGCGGCGCGGCTCCTTGGAGCGCGCCAAGAAAAATAAAAAACCAGTAAAAGGGACCGGACGAACATCCTGCCACATGAGTTAACGAGCTCACTCCAACACAGGATACTCTTTGTACACACATCAGCATCTCTCTTGTTTAAATATGCAGACAGAAATATTACAGTGGAACATCCGAGGCCTTCTTCTAAACCTCGATGACTTACAAGAACTCCTCCATGAACACAATCCAAGAGTGCTCTGTGTACAAGAGACACAGTTAAAACGAACAAACACAAACTTTTTACGTAACTACATAATCTTTCGAAAGGATAGAGATGATGCCATGCCACCATCCGGTGGTGTAGTGGTTATAGTTATTCAAGGTATAGCATGCACACAATTACCCCTTCAAACTTCCCTCGAGGTGGTGGCTGTCCGAGCAGTTATTCTAAACAAACTTGTCACTGTCTGCTCTTTGTACATATCTCCGCACCACCGTCTTGAAGAACTTCAATTTCAGTCTTTAATAGACGAACTACCTGAAGCTTATCTGGTCCTTGGGGACCTGAAAGCACATAATGGTCGGGGGGGGGGGGTGACACTCGCTGTGATGAACGAGGTCGTCTTATTGAACGATTCCTCATTGCTTCAGGTGCTTGTCTGTTGAATAGGAAAGAGGCAACATACTATAACCTTGCCAACAAAACTTACTCTTCCATAGACCTCAGTATCGCATCTCCTTCACTTGTACCATTACTTCAGTAGAAAGTCATAAATAATTCATATAAAAATGACTATTTTCCTTTAGTTTTGAGTACACCAATAATATATAATTGTCCTCCACATATTCCCAAATGGCTGGTAAACAAAGCCGACTGGGAGCAATTTCAAAAGTTTACTCACTTAAGTTAGACTGACATATGCGGATTAGGCATAGATGAAGCTGTGCAGTACTTCACGGCTTTTCTTACTGACGCAGCAACCAAGTGCATTCCACAAACATCTGAACTGCCCGGCAAACGACACGTCCTGTGGTATCTTCACAGCGGAAGCTTACGCGATACTTGTGGCAGCTAAACACATCAAACAATTACAAATACAAAAAGCAGTAATTTATACAGACTCCCTCAGTGTGGTAACGGCTCTACACAGTCTTAAAAAACAAAAAAACCCGGTTCTTGTCTCACTTTACTCCATTTTGTGCACACTCTACGCACTCAAACAACATGTTGTAGTGTGCTGGGTGCCAGGGCACCGTGAGATCCAAGGCAACGTGATGGCGGATCAGCTTGCTGCATCCGTCCACGAAATCAGTGCCACTACACCCATATTGATTCCGCTCCTTGACCTTAAGCCGTCTCTCAAACGAAAGTGCAGGGACTACTGGCAGAGCAAGTGGGATAGACACACACAAAACAAGCTACATGTTATCAAGTCACACCTTGGCCATTGGCCACCAGTATCAAAATCACGTCTAACAGAGGTAACACTAACAAGACTCAGGATAGGACACACATACACGACACACACACATCTTTTGTCTGGTGGCAATCCACCGTTGTGTGATAAATGTGGTGAGACATTAACAGTTCTTCACGTTTTAATCCAATGTAAACAATTAGACACTCTAAGAAGACAACACTTTTCATTATACTATCGACAACATATACCATTACGCCCCGCAATGTTTGTCGGTAGGGAACTACTTTTCACCCATAAATCATTGCTAGCTTTTTTAAGAGATGTCGGTTTTTACCATGTAATATACCAAGGCATTGCGTAGCGTGACCTCTCAAGAGAGGTTGTTGCTGCACTGACTACATTTAAAAGCACTTGCCTCGCAGCCCTTGGACACAAGGGCGCTAATGAGGCACATGTGCTAGTGCCAAATATTTTTACATGTTTTTATTATCAAAACCTTTGTCATCCTTTTTACTACGCATATCACGCCACTGTCATGATCTTAATACTTATGTTTTTACCCGCATTATCGCGAGGAATTTTAAGGACCCTACACAGCCACGCAACATATTATTGTCCGCATCTCTAGTCATCGAACTGGTGCTCTTTGGCCATCAGTTGGCCCTTGCGCCACAAAGCGCCACACACCATCATCACACCATGGCTGTCACTCAACTGAAGGTTTAGTGCATGCGAAAAAACGGGGAGGGGGGGTTCAGCGCATGTGTCAAAAAGGCACAAAAATTTGAGCAACCAAGGCGCACGTTTCAAGTTCATTATTGAATTTCATGTCTTGTAAGGACCGAGAAGGTAGACTTATACAAAGTGACAAAGATAGGCATTATTTGTGACATAATATATTGTCACGTGCGTCCTGCGAGAAAGACGAAGGCGACAGTGCATACGCGCTCGAGACCTGAATGTAGGCAAATGCCTATTTTATTCTTGCATTTCTATCGCGCCACTTTGATATATGAGCATGAATTAGAGGTTAAGAAGGACTTCTCTAGCTTTTTTATAATGTCTATAAATGCTCATTTATGAGTTTCGTGCCTAAATTCCTATAAGTGCCTATAAATGCCCATTTTTCAATATGGTGCCTATACAACCAACATTTGGTTTCGAATTTTGTTTTCGAGTACAGAAAGACCAGTATTCATGTTAGGAGGCAAAATAGGGCTTTCAGAGCTTTATGGGGTACAATATATACTCGATCTCGAAGCTCCTGTCAGGACTTTCAAGGCTACAAGGCCCCTTAGCCAATAAGACTTATTAGCCTCTACACATGTATTCGTTTGTGTTGCGTCACCTGCTCAGCATTTCCCCGGCGTCTGCTTTCAGGTGTAAGGAACAGGTCACATGAGAAATTTTAGTTAGACACTGTTGTTGCGTGCACAAAGAAAAACTTTGTGCCACAAGAATACCTAAATTGGTTCATTACGAACCGCGGAAGCAGGATGCGAGGCGGTGAGCTTGAAAACTGCCACTCGATGCGTGTACGCTTCGCAAACCAAATACCTTCCCTGCCGACTTCGGTATCGGAGCAACTCGGAGTCGGATGATAACATGACACATACGCATCAACACATCATGCGCATGTAAGGTTTTGTTCTCATGACATGCCCAAACATGTTGTGCACACAAGCAGTGCCTTTTCAGTGTTCTCTGTATTGTACTGCCTATTTATGTGGAAGTTCTATGCTTACATGTTTGGAGAGGCTGGCATAGACCATGCACCCTTACAACGTTACGCAGCGTCCCACCGCTGGAACTGCTCTAAGATGCACCAGGAACACGCCAATAATTGTTAGAGCAGGCACTAGCACTAGCATCATGCGAGAACGATGAGAGCACCAACGCACATAAAATGGAGGCTGCTTAGTCTACCATCTCGCTCAGTACAGAGTTAAAAATATTTGCGCGCACAGAATTCATTTGCATGTTTTAATATTTCAACCAACCTTGATACTCTATTCAAGCAACAGATTTCCCAAAGTACACTTGTAGCCTCGAATAACTCTAGCGGTGTCACATACTACTTTGACATACAGAGAACCACTCCTTGCTGAGTCTGCCATTTTAACTCTTTACGGGACGCGTAGTGTTGCAAATCTTAGCAGATGACACCGTCTGCGCCCAGTGCATGCATTTTTCTTGAGTGCATGTAGTGCTCAAACCTGGTGAGGGTCCCTTTAATGTGTTCACAGGCAGACGAGAAATTGACCGTGTGCGATCATACCTGGTTAATACGGTGCTACAAGACCCTTCTGGCCTATTAGTGGTCTGGGGATTTGCTCCTACTGCCCTTCTCAGCTATGTCATGTCGAAAAGAAAGACTGCCAGGAAGCGTGTATAATCGACGATCGACACTCAACTAACCATGCTGGACAATAAAAAGAAAGGTTGTGTTCTGCAAACAATGCAGAAATAAAAAAAAGCTTAGCTATGCTAAACTTCACCTTTGCACCATAATAAATTAAAGCATTATTACTTTCCTTGTTAGACGTAGGTCCCGTACGTATTTCTTGGAAAATGAGAATCATTGCGAAAATTCATTGTGGCTATGTTTACAATATTGGGTCAAAGACTACGTTTTGTCTTGCTGTTTTTGGTGCCTAAAACCCGATTTTTTAGTTCTTATAAATCCAGCCTCTGTATATCACCTTTGAAATTCTCTCAGATTAGGTTGATGGTGCAAATTTATTGTGCTTTAAGTCGACTCCATTCAATCAATACATCAAACAGTCTGGATAATCCACATGCGAACAAAAAATCAATTTGCCTTTAACACCTACACAATAACTGGTAAAACAATAAAACAATAGACCATCTTCAAGCAAATGAGCGCCGCCAAGGGGCATTCAAGCGTTCATGAGAATAGTGGGTATGCCGCAGAATTTGTCACGATGAGCGTGCGGGCCTGAAGTTTAGCCTTCCTTTTGCGCCATGGCAGAACTTTTTAGATACAGTGAATTTGACAAACTACAACACATTACTGCGCGATTCAGTCACCAACTTCAGTGTTTAGCTGTGATGGCCTCTCAACAATTTTCATGAGTCCCACTGTTGAACCACCCGAGTGGCTCAGAAGTGTCACCTTTTTTAGGTGTTTGTGTGTGTGTGTCTTTGAACATTTTTGGGGTGTGTGTGTGTGTGTCTTACAACACACATACACAACCCATTATCTATGAACAGCAGAAGTGGTCTATGTTTCGTAAATTAATTTGGAATCAACGTCCATCAAACCTGCCGATGAGTACGAAGTGAGGTTCTGATATTTAAAGAGTGTGGTAGAAAGCATGGTCGGTTTTAGTGAAATAAGATACTCACAGAACGGTGCGCGCAATGCTCGAATTACAGTAAATTCTCATTATTCGAACTCGGTTATAATAACAGAGTTTGAATAACCGGGTTGTTTCCCGGTTATTCGAATACCGGGAAATAACCGGGAATTCAAAATAACCGGGAAATAACCGGGTTATTTCGAAAGCCCACTTAATTAGAAGTAGTTCAGCGATCCTGTATTTTGCGATGTAAGGTTGAGCGAACAATTTGAGTGGTGGTCGGCACCATTCTGCTTAATTCGAAAAGTTTGGATGTAGTGTACCAAATTTCCGAGCCGAATTTAGCCGCAGAACCGCGGAAACGACTGCCCTAAGGAGCCACTAGGCAACGTGCTGTAGTGATACTACTGAGTAGCAGCTGAAGCACCCAGGCCTTGATACTTCCAGCACGAAAAATGAAATTGAATAAAAAACTCTCGTGATCAACTGAAATGTGCGCCTGCCGAAAACAAGATGTGGTTCACTCCAACACAACAATGACTTGTGGGAAGCATGTCGCATGCTTCTCACGTCAGCCTGTCATGATTTACCCATTCTTTCTGTACTCTGATAGCGACATTAAGTGTGGTCGCCCTTCGGTAATCTGAATAACGGCAGAACGCATCTCGTATTTATACAGCAGTGATTGCACCTTCCTGTGTTGTCGCTGTTGCACACGTAAGCTCGCAAATTAGTAAGAATACAAGTAGCGCACGTAATCTGAAAAATAACAGTTCAGCTTCTACGTTCAAAACTACGATATGGTTGTGAGGACCACCGAAGTGAAGGATCCAGAAAATTTGACCATGTGGTATTCTTTAACATGCAATGAAATCGAAGCGCATGAGGCTCTAGCATTTCACTTCTATCGACATGCGGCTTTCGCAGCAGGATTTGCGCGTAATCTTAGCAGCACATTTTGCAATAATCTCAAAGTTTATGAAAAATTGCGGGCGGCTTGTCTTGAGTGGTCATAAGTTTTTTGTGTGTTAGATCCGATGACAAAAAATATATATATAGCACATGGCATCATAGTTACACACATTGTCACGGGACAATACGGCTTACAACCACCTATAGTTACGATTACCTGGCAGTTAGTATTAACAAGAATAAAAATAAAAAATACAAGAGGGTGTACTAAGAAAGGAACACAATTACAACCAAAATAGACAAGCCGTTTTGTTTTAAGCAGTCATGGTGAATAAGTGGAGATACGTGATACAGGTGGCACTCCTCATAGCTATGGCAATTATTCATGAAGTATCCTCAACGTACCTGTTAAAATAAGACAATAAAGAGATCAGTGGCCATGAAAAATTACTTGAAATGACTTGTTCAAACGTTCATAGGAAATGAACAATGTGGCCTAACGATGTTTCTCGAATACCTTTTCGAAGAGCTTTCCGGTAGCTCCTAGTTATTGCCATTAATATTATTAACTGAATTTGGTCATTTTATGAAGCAGTAAGCCGAATGTTTGGTGACGTATGATGCCTGCCCACATAGAGACGTATTTGTTTGCCAAATCGCCTTGCCAGAAGAGCAAACTTGAGGGAATATACATGTATAAGTAGTAGAACAAATAAAGCAGACAAATAAATTTAAAAAAACCGAGATAATATTTTGGCTTTATATTACAAAAGGCATATTGCATTCGCGAGACCGAAAAAACAGTTCAGGACACTATGTGAATATGAGATGCAAGCGAAGAACAAATGAGAAAGCACTTGTGCTAACAATCCTATTATAATTACAAGAGCTCTTTCAATAGAAACAGCCAAGGGAAAGCGGCATGGACTGCAGAAATATCATCTGATAGGTAAGTGCTTCTTATTTTAGATACAGCATCAGTGCCAGCGGTGCTATAGTTCGACGCTGGAGAGCGGCACCAAAATTGGTGCTGTCATCACGACACGCACCAAGGTACGCAGCGATTTCAAGTGGCCAAGGTTAAGTTTCATGGCACTGACGCAACTAGCGAGGGAAGAAATTTCGAAAAAAAAGAATACGCAAGCCCTGCTTCACCGAAAGGGATGCCCACACCTCATCGCCTACCGTGACTGTCAGAGTGGGACGATAAGATCAAATGTCATTGCGTTTAGTTTTATTCAGGTGGCTCAGTAGCACCAGCACCAGCCTGAGCAGCGGAATTAGGTCAGCGATTAATGTTTCGCAAGGTATCGCATTCCGACCGCTGTATCTTGTATCAAAAGATACACGATACATTATCGAAAGTAACGGAAATACAGATACAGATACTCGTCTTGAGAGATGTATCGCGATACAGATGCAAGATACTCATTGATTGATATGCGAGATTTAACGTCCCAAAACCACCATATGATTTTGAGAGACGTCGTAGTGGAGGGCTCCGGAAATCTAGACCACCTGGGGTTCTTTAACATGCACCCAAATCTGAGATAAGAGATACTCAAAGAGTATCTAAGATAGTATTTCAAATACATGTATCTTTAATACTGCCCCGCCCTGGTACTCACAGTTACAGGTTGGAATAATCCTTACAGCAGAAAAAGAAAGAAGCCGGACAAGTAAGAGAATACACACACCATCTAGCAGCCACTCATCGTTATAAAAGTAGTGCACGTGTTAAAAAAACAAACATTTAAAAAATGGCGGTGCAGCGTGTGTCATGAAGAGGCACAAAAGTCAAAAGTCAAAAAGTGTGTCATGAGGCACAAAAGCTGCGTGTTTACAGTTTTGAGATCTAACAGGCAATTTTTCGTGTTGTACAGTAGTATTGAGATCTAACAGACAATTTTTTGTGTTTTACACTGTAATAATGACCTCTAACAGACAATGTTTCGTGTTTTACACATAATTATTAAGATCTAACAGACAATTTTTGTGTTTTACACAGTACTAATGACATCTAACAGACATTTTTTTGTGTTTTCCACAGTAATAATGAGAAATAACAGACAGACTTTCGTGTTTCACACAGTAAATATGAGATTCAACAAACACTTTTTCGTGTTTTAAACAGTAGTATTGAGATGTAACAGACAATTTTTTGTGTTTTAGACAGTATTATGGAGATATAACAGACAATTTCCCATGTTTTACACAGTATTAGTAAGATCTGAAAGACAATTTTTCGTGCTTTACACAGTATTATGGAGATCTAAGAGACAATTGTTAGTGTTTTACTCAGAATTAGTAAGATCTAACAGACAATGTTTTGTGTTTTACACAGTAATAATGAGATGTAACACACAATTTTTCGTGTTTTACACAGTAATATTGAGATCTAACAAAACAGACAATTTTTTGTGTTTTACACAGTATTATTTGAATTTCAGAGACAATTTTTACTGTTTTACACAGTATTATTGAGATCTAACAGACAATTTTTCATGTTTTACACAGTAATAATGAGATCTAACAAACAATTCTTTGTGTTTTACACAGTATTATAGAGATCTCACAATTTTTCGTGTTATACAGTAATAATGAGATCTAACAGGCAATTTTTCGTGTTTTAAACAGTATTATTGAAATCTAACAGACAATTTTTCGTGTTTTACACAGTAATATTGAGATCTAACAGACAATTTTTTGTGTTTTACACAGTATTATTGAGATCTAACAGACAAATTTTTGTGTTTTACACAGTATTATTAGATTCAACAGACAATATTTTTTTCTGTTTTACACAGTATTTTAGAGACAGAACAGAGAATTTTTGTGTTTTACACAGCATTGATGAGACCTAACAATTTTTCGTGTTTTACACAGTAATAATGAGATCTAACCGACAATATTTTGTGTTTTAAACAGTATTATTGAGACCTAACAGACAATTTTTCGTGTTTACACAGTACCAATGAGATCTAACAGACAATGTTTTGTGTCTTACACAGTAATAATGAGATCTAACAGACACTTTTTCGTGTTTCACACAGTAATATGATCTGTAACAGAAACTTTTTTGTGTTTTACACAGTATTATTGAGATCTAACAGACAATATTTTGTGTTTTGCACATTATTATTGTGATCTAACAGACAATTTTTCGTGTTTTACACATTAATAATGAGATCTAACAGACAATTTTTTGTGTTTTACACAGTATTGAGGAGGTCTCACAATTTTTCGTGTTATACAGTAATAATGAGATCTAGCAGACAATTATTCGTGTTTTACACAGTATTAATGAGATCTAACAGACAATTTTCCGTGTTTTACAAAGTATTATTGAGATCTAACAATTTTTCGTGTTATACACAGTAATAATGAGATCTAACAGAGGTTTTTTAGTGTTTTAAACAGTAATATTGAGATCTAACACACAATATTTTGTGTTTTACACAGTATTATTGAGATTTAACAGACAATGTTTTGTGTTTTACACAGTATTATTGACATCTAACAGACAATTTTTTGTGTTTTACACAGTATTAATGAGATCTAACAGACAATTTTTCATGTTTCACAGTAATAATGAGATCTAACAATTTTTCGTGTTATACACAGTATAATGAGATCTAACAGAGGTTTTTAGTGTTTTGAACGGTATTATTGAGATCTAACACACAATATTTTGTGTTTTACACAGTATTATTGAGATCTAACAGACAAAGTTTTGTGTTTTACACAGTAATAATGACATCTAACAGACAATTATTCGTGTTTTACAAAATATTAATGAGATCTAACAATTTTTCGTGTTATGCACAGTAATAATGAGATCTAACAGAGGTTTTTTAGTGTTTTAAACAGTATTATTGAGATCTAACACACAATATTTTGGGTTTTACACAGAATAATTTTGAAATCTAACAGACAATGTTTTGTGTTTTACACAGTAATAATGACATCTAACAGATAATTTTTCGTGTTTTACACAGTATTATTGAAATCTAACGAACAATTTTTCATGTTTCACAATAATAATGAGAACTAAATGGCAATTTTTTGTGTTTTACACAGTATTATTGAGATCTAACACACGATTGTTCGTGTTTTACACAATATATTAGGATCTAACAGACAGTTGTTTGCGTTTTACACTGTACCAATGAGATCTAACAGACAATTTTTCGTGTTTTACACAGTATTAATGAGATATAACGAACAATTTTTCGTGTTTTACACAGTAATAATGAAATCTAACAGACAATTGTTTGTGTTTTACACAGTATTGATGAGATCTAACAATTTTCCGTGTTTCACACAGTATTATGAGATCTAACAGACACTTTTTTGTGTTTTCAGCAGTGATATTGAGATCTAACAGACAATTTTCCGTGTAATAAACAGTCTTATTGAGATCTAACAGACAACGTTTCATGTTTTACACTGTAATAATGACATCTAACAGACACTTTTTTGTGTTTTGCACAATATTAATAGGATCGAACAAAAATTTTTTTTGTTTTACACAGTACTAATGAGATCTAACAGAATTTTTTTGGTTTTACACAGTAATAATGAGGTCTCACAAATAATGTTTCGTGTTTTACACAGTAATAATGAGATCTAACAAACAACTTTTCGTGTTTTACGCAGTAATATTGAGATCTAACAATGTTTTATGTTTTACACAGTAATAATGGCATCTAACAGACAATTTTTTGTGTTTTACACAGTATTATTGAGATCTAACAGACAATTTTTTCGTGTTTTACACAGTAATAATAAAATCTATCAGACAATTTTTCGTGTTTTACACAGTATTCTTGAGATCTAACAGACAATTTTTTGTGTTTTACCTAGTTTTGTTGAGATCTAATAATTTTTCTAGTTTACACAGTTATAATGAGATCTAACAATTTTTCGTGTTTTACACAACATTATGAGATCTAACAGACACTTTTTTGTGTTTTAAACAGTATTTTTGAGATCTAAGAGACAAGTTTTTGTGTTTTGAACAGTATTATTGAGATCTAACAGACAATTTTTTGTGTTTTACACAGTAATAATCAGATCTAACAAGCAATTTTTTGTGTTTTACACAGTAATAATGAGATCTCACAATTTTTCGTGTTATACAGTAATAATGAGATCTAACAGAATATTTTTCGTATTTAGACAGTATTATTGAGATCTAACAGACAATTTTTCGTGTTTTACACAGTAATATTGAGATCTAACAGACTACTTTTCGTGTTTTACACAGTAATAATTAGATCCAACGGACAATATTTTTCTGTTTTACACAGTAATAATGAGATCTAACAGACAATTTTGCGTGTTTTGCATATTATTATTGAGATCTAACAGACAATTTTTTGTGTTTTACACAGTACTAATGAGATCTAACAGACAATTTTTTTGTGTTTTACACAGTAATAATGAGATCTCACAATTTTTCGTGTTATACAGTAATAATGAGATCTAACAGACAATTTTTCGTATTTTAAACAGTATTATTGAGATCTAACAGACACTTTCTCGTGTTTTGCACATTACAATTGAGATCTAACAGACAATTTTTCATGTTTTACACAGTATTAAAGATATCTAACAGACATTTTTTTCGTGTTTAAACAGTATTATTGAGATCTAACACACAATATTTTGTGTTTTACACAGTATTATTGAGATCTAACAGACAATGTTTCGTGTTTTACACAGTAATAATGACATCTAACACACAATTTTTTGTGTTTTACACAGTATAAATGAAATCCCACGGACAATTTTTCATGTTTCAGAGTAATATAGAGATCTAACTGACGACTTTTTGTGTTTTACACAGTAATTTTGAGATCTAACAGACATATTATTTGTGTTTTAGACAGTATTATGGATATCTAACAAACAATGTTTCGTGTTTTACACATTATATTAGGATCTAACAGACATTTTTTCGTGTTTTACGCCGTACTAATGCGATCTAACAAACAATTTTTGTGTTTTACACAGTATTAATGACATCTAACAAACAATGTTTCATGTTTTACACGGTAATAATAAAATATAACAGACAATTGTTCGTGTTTTACACAGTACTGATGTGATCTAACAATTTCCCGTGTTTACACAGTAATAATGAGATCTAACAGACAATTTTTCGTGTTTTACACAGTAATAATGGGATCTAACAGACAATTTTTTGTGTTTCACACATTATTATGAGATCTAACAGACAGTTTTTCGTGTTTTCAACAGTGATATTGATATCTAACTGACAATTTTCCGTGTATAAAACAGTATTATTAAGATCTAACAGACAATTTTTTGTGGTTACACAGTAATAATGAAATCTAACAGACAATCTTTCGTGTTTTACACAGTAATATTGGGATCTAACAGACAAATTTTCGTGTTTCACACAGTAATAAGAGATCTAACAGACATTTTTTGTGTTTCAACATTTTTTTTGTGTTTTTTGTGATACTGAGATCTAACAGACAATTTTCTGTGTAATAAGAGTTTTATTGAGATCTAACAGACAATTTTTCGTGTTTTACACTGTAAAAATGACATCTAACGGACACTTTTTCGTGTTTTACACATTATTAATAGGATCTAACAAAACATTTTTTGTTTTACAGCGTACTCATAAGATCTAACAGATTTTTTTGTGTTTTACACAGTATTAATGAGGTCTCACATATAATGTTTCGTGTTTTACACAGAAATAATGAGATCTAACAAACAATTTTTCGTGTTTTACACAGTAATAATGAGATCTAACAATGTTTCATGTTTTACACTGTAATAATGGCATCTAGCAGACAATTTTTTGTGTTTTACACAGTTTTATTGAGATCCAACAGACAAATTTTCGTGTTTTACACAGTAATAATAAAATCTATCAGACAATTTTTCGTGTTTTACACAGTATTATTGAAATCTAACAGACAACTTTTTGTGTTTTGCCCAGTATTGTTGAGATCTAACAGTTTTTATAGTTTACACAGTAATAATGGCAACTAACAGACAAATTTTTGTGTTTTACTCAGTAATAATGAGATCTAACAGACAGTTTTTTGTGTTTTACACAGTATTAATGAGATCTAAGAAACAATTTTTCGTGTTTTACACAGTAATAATGAGATCTCACAAATTTTTGTTCTATACAGAAATATTGAGATCTAACAGACAATTTTTCGTGTTTTAAACAGTATTATTGAGATCTAACAGACAATTTTTTGTGTTTTACACAGTAATATAGAGACCTAACAGACAACTTTTCGTACTTTACACAGTAATAATTAGATCCAACAGACAAGTTTTTCTGTTTTACACAGTATTAATGAGATATAACAGAGAATTTTTGTGTTTCACACAGTATTTTGATATCTAATAGAAACTTTTCTGTGTTTTACACAGTAATATTGAGATCTAACAGACAATTTGTCGTGTTTTGCACATTATTATTGAGATCTAACAGACAATTTTTCGTGTTTTACACAGTACTAATGAGATCTAACAGACAATTTTCCGTGTTTTACAAAGTAATAATGAGATCTAACAATTTTTCGTGTTATACACAGTAATATCGAGATCTAACAGACACTTTTCATGTTTTAAAACAGTATTATTGAGATCTAACAGACAGTTTTTTGTGTTTTACACAGTAATAATGACATCTAACAGGCAATTTTTCGTGTTTTACACAGTACTATCGAAAGCTAACGGACATTTTTTCATGTTTGACAGTATTATTGAGATCTAGCTGACGACTTTTTGTGTTTTACGCAGTATTACTGTGTAATACTGTGTAAAACACAGTATTACACATCTGTCTGTCTGGACATATGTCTGTCTTGACGTCTGTCTGGACGTCTGCCTGGACGTCTGTCTATCTGGACATCTGTCTGTCTTGACGTCTGTCATGACGTGATTTTTGACGTCTGTCTGGACGTCTGTCTCGACGTCTGTCTTGACGTCTCTCCAGACGTCTGTCTCTACGTCTGTCTAGACGTCTGTCTAGACGTCTGTCTGTCTGGACATCCTTCTGTCTTGACGTCGGTCCTGACGTCTGTCATGACGTGATTCTGACTTCTGTGTGGACGTCTGTCTTGACGTCTGTCTGGACGTCTGTCTGGGCGTCTGTCTTGACGTCTGTCTGGACGTCGGTCTGGAAGTCTGTCTTGATGTCTGTCTTGATGTCTGTCCTGATGTTTGTCAAGACGTGATCCTAGACGTCTGTCTGGACGTCTGTCTCGACGTCTGTGTGGACGTCTGTCTTGACGTCGGTCGGGACGTCTGTCTGGACGTCTGTCTTGACGTCTGTCTGTACGTCTGTCTGGACGTCTGACTGGACGTCTGTCTGGACGTCTGTCTTGACGTCTGTCTTGACGTCTGTCTGTCTGAACGTCTGACTGGACGTCTGTCTTGACGTCTGTCTGTCTGGATGTCTGCATTGACGTCTGTCTTGAAGTCTGTCTGGATGTCTGTCTTGACGTCTGTCTTGACGTCTATCTGGACGTCTGTCTTGACGCCTGTCTGGACGTCTGTCTTGACGTCTGTCTAGACGTCTGTCTGGACGTCTGTCTTGACGTCTGTCTGGACGTCTGTCTTGACGTCTGTCTGGACGTCTGTCTGGACATATGTCTGTCTCGACGTTTGTTTGGACGTCTGTCGTGACGTCTGTCTGGACGTCTGCCTGGACGTCTGTCTATCTGGACATCTGTCTGTCTTGACGTCTGTCATGACGTGATTTTTGACGTCTGTCCTGACGTCTGTCTGGACGTCTGTCTGGACGTTTGTCTTGACGTATGTCTGTCTTGACGTCTGTCTGTCTTCACATCTGTCTGGACGTCTCTCTTGGCGTCTGTCTGGACGTCATTCTTGACGTCTGTCTGGCCGTCTCTCTGGACATCTGTCTCTACGTCTGTCTTGACGTCTGTCTGCCTGGACGTCTGTCTGGATGTCTGTCTTGACGTCTGTCTGGACGTCTGTCTTAACGTCTGTCTGGACATCTGTCTGTCTGCACATCTGGCTGACTTGACGTCTGTCTGTCTGGACGTCTGTCTTGACATCTGTCTTGACGTCTGTCTTGACGTATGTGTTGACGTCTATCTGGACGTCTGTCATGACGTCTGTCTAGATGTTTGTCTGGACGTCTGTCTTGACGTCAGTCTGGACGTCTGTCTGTCTGCACATCTGTCTGTCTTGGCGCCTGTCTGGACGTCTGTCTTGATGTCTGCCTGGACGTCTGTCTGGACATCTGTCTGTCTGGACGTCTGTCTGTCTGGACATCTGTCTGTCCTGACTTCTGTCTTGACGCCTGTCTTGACGTGATTCTAGATGTCTGTCAGGACGTCTGTCTCGACGTCTGTCTGGACATCTGTCATGACATCTGTCATGACGTCATTCTTGACGTCTGTCTGGACGTCTGACTTGACGTCTGTCTAGACGTCTGACTTGACGTCTGTCTAGACGTCTGTCTGTCTTGACGTCTGTTATGACGTGATTCTTGATGTCTGTCTGGACGTCTGTCTTGACGTCTATCTGTTTGGACGTCTGTCCTGACGTCTGTATGGAAGTCTATCTGGACGTCTGTCTTGTTGTCTGTCTTGACGTCTGTCTGTCTTGACGTCTGTCTGGACGTCTCTCTTGGCGTCTGTCTGGACGTCTGTCTGGACGTCATTCTTGACGTCTGTCTGGACGTCTCTCTGGACGTCTGTCTCTACGTCTGTCTTGACGTCTGTCTGCCTGGACGTCTGTCTGTCTGGATGTCTGTCTTGACGTCTGTCTGTACGTCTGTCTGGACGTCTGACTGGACGTCTGTCTTGACGTCTGTCTTGACGTCCGTCTGTCTGGATGTCTGCATTGACGTCTGTCTTGAAGTCTGTCTCAATGTCTGTCCTGACGTCTGTCTTGACGTCTATCTGGACGTCTGTCTTGACGTCTGTCTTGACGTCTGCCTGGACGTCTGTCTTGACGTCTGTCTGGACGTCTGTCTTGACGTCTGTCTGAACGTCTGTCTGTCTGGACATATGTCTGTCTCGACCGTTTGTCTGGACGTCTGTCTTGACGTCTGTCTGGACGTCTGCCTGGACGTCTGTCTATCTGGACATCTGTCTGTCTTGACGCCTGTCATGACGTGATTTTTACGTCTGTCCTGACGTCTGTCTGGACGTCTGTCTGGACGTTTGTCTTGTTGTCTGTCTTGACGTATGTCTGTCTTGACGTCTGTCTGTCTTCACATCTGTCTGGACGTCTCTCTTGGCGTCTGTCTGGACGTCATTCTTGACGTCTGTCTGGACGTCTCTCTGGACATCTGTCTCTACGTCTGTCTTGACGTCTGTCTGCCTGGACGTCTGTCTGTCTGAATGTCTGTCTTGACGTCTGTCTGGAGGTCTGCCTGGACGTCTGTCTTAACGTCTGTCTGGATGTCTGTTTGTATGGACATCTGTCTGTCTTGACGTCTGTCTGGACGTCTGTCTTGACGTCTGCCTGGACGTCTGCCTGGACTCCTGTTGTCTTGATGTCTCTATTGACATCTCTCTGGACGTTTGTCTGGACGTCTTTCTTGACGTCAGTCTGTCTGGACGTCTGTCTGGACGTTTGTCTGGACGTCTGTCTTGACGTCTGTCTGCCTGGATGTCTGGCTGTCTTGACGTCTGTCTGTCTGGACGTCTGTCATGACGTCTGTCTTGACGTCTGTCCTGACGTATGTGTTGATGTCTATCTGGACGTCTGTCATGACGTCTGTCTAGACGTCTGTCTGGACGTCTGTCTTGACGTCAGTCTGGATGTCTGTCTGTCTGCACATCTGTCTGTCTTGACGCCTGTCTGGATGTCTGTCTTGATGTCAGCCTGGACGTCTGTCTGGACATCTGTCTGTCTGGACGTCTGTCTGGACGTCTATCTGTCTGGACATCTGTCTACCTTGACTTCTGTCTTGACGCCTGTCTTGACGTGATTCTAGACGTCTGTCAGGACGTCTGTCTCGACGTCTGTCTGGACATCTGTCATGACGTCATTCTTGACGTCTGTCTGGACGTCTGTCTTGACGTCTGTCTAGACGTCTGTCTGGATGTCTGTCTTGACGTCTGTCTTGACGTCTGTTATGACGTGATTCTTGACGTCTGTCTGGACGTCTGTCTTGACGTCTATCTGTCTGGACATCTGTCCTGACGTCTGTATGGAAGTCTATCTGGACGTCTGTCTTGACGTCTGTCTGTCTTGACGTCTGTCTGGACGTCTCTCTTGGCGTCTGTCTGGACGTCTGTCTGGACGTCATTCTTGACATCTGTCTGGACATCTCTCTGGACGTCTGTCTCTACGTCTGTCTTGACGTCTGTCTGCCTGGACGTCTGTCTGTCTGGATGTCTGTCTTGACGTCTGTCTTGACGTCTTCCTGGACGTCTGCCTGGACGCCTGTTGTCTGGATGTCTGTCTTGACGTCTGTCTGGACGTCTGTCTCGACGTCTGTCTGGACGTTTGTCTGGACGTCTGTCTTGACGCGTGTCTGTCTGGACGTCTGTCTGGACGTCAATCTGGACGTCTGTTCGACGACTGTCTTCACATCTGTCTGAACGTCTGTCTTGACGTCTGTTTGTCTGGACATCTGTCCGTCTTGACGTCTGTATTGACGTCTGTCTTGACGTCTGTCTTGACGTCTGTCATGACGTGATTCTTCACGTCTGTCTCGACGTCTGTCTTGACGTCTGTCTGAACGTCTGTCTGGACATCATTCGTGACGTCTGTCTGGATGTCTCTCTTGACGTCTGTCTGGATGTCTGTCTGGACGTCATTCTTGACGTCTGTCTGGACGTCTGTCTTGATGTCTGTCTAGACGTCTGTCTTGACCTCTGTCTGTCTGGACATCTGTCTGTCCAGACGTCTGTCTGGACGTCTTTCTTGATGTCTGTCTTGACGTTTGTCTGTCTGGACGTCTGTATTGACATCTGTCTTGACGTCTGTCTGGACGTCATTCGTGACGTCTGTCTGGATGTCTCTCTTGACGTCTGTCTGCATGTCTGTCTGGACGTCATTCTTGATGTCTGTCTAGACGTCTGTCTTGACCTCTGTCTGTCTGGACATCTCTTTTCCAGACGTCTGTCTGCACGTCTGTCTTGATGTCTGTCTTGACGTTTGTCTGTCTGGAAGTCTCTATTGACATCTGTCTTGACGCCTGTCTGGATGTTTGTATGACATCTGTCTGGACGTCTGTCTTGATGTCTGTCTGTCTGGATGTCTGTCTGGACGTCTGTCTTGACGTCTGTCTGTCTGGACGTCTGTTTTGACATCTGTCTTAACGTCTGTCTGTCTGGATGTCTGTCTTGACGTCTGTATGGACGCCTGTATTGACGTCTGTCTGTCTGGATGTCTGTCTTGACGTCTGTCTGTACGTCTGTCTTGACGTCTGTCTTGACGTCTATCTGGACGTCTGTCTGTCTGGACATATGTCTGTCTCGACGTTTGTCTGGACGTCTGTCTATCTGGACATCTGTCTGTCTTGACGTCTGTCATGACGTGATTTTTGACGTCTGTCCTGACGTCTGTCTGGACGTCTGTCTGGACGTCTGTCTGGACGTCTGTCCTGTTGTCTGTCTTGACGTCTGTCTGTCTTGACGTCTGTCTGGACGTCTCTCTTGGCGTCTGTCTGGACGTCATTCTGGACATCTGTCTCTACATCTCTCTTGTCATCTCTCTGTCTGCATGTCTGTCTGCCTGGATGTCTGTCTTGACGTCTGCCTGGACGTCTGTCTGCCTGGACGTCTGTCTGTCTGGACATCTCTCTATCTTGACGTCTGTCATGACGTGACTCTCGACGTCTGTCTGCACGTCTGTCTTGATGTCTGTCTGGACGTCTGGTCTGTCTGTCTAGACATCTGTCTGGATGACTGTCGTGATGTCTGTCAAGACGTCTGTCTGTCTGGACGTCTGTCTTGACGTCTGTCTGTCTGGACGTCTGTCTTGACGTCTGTCTAGACGTCGGTCTGGACGTCTGTCTTGATGTCTGTCTTGACGTCTGTCTTGACCTTTGTCATGACGTGATCCTAGACGTCAAGTCAAGTTTATTTCCAACAACATCAAGTCGGAGGTCCTATGGCGAAAAGATGTCGGAGACATCTTGAGAGAGCCCAAGAACCCGTTCCAGAGCAGCAGGCATTTTACAAAAATATCGCGTAATTCACTGTACATGCATAAGCCAAAATGAGAGCTTAGTACTTTTTCCTTTTAGTGAACAAAATACACACATAATTTCACGTAGGTCGCATAAATCTTGTATGCACATGCGCAAAACAACAATTCTTATACAAAAAGGAAAGAAAACATGTAAAAAACATGATAACGAAAGATAGCTAGTGCTGTTTGAGCAATTCCTATGCGTGTAACAACATACTTCGTACATGTTTCTTGAATATACGTTCAGGCAGTTCGAAGTCGATACTGGTTAAGAATTTGTTCAATATTGTTGGTATCTGGTGGTGTAGAAGGCATTCTCCGTAACGTGTGCGAGAAAAGGGAACTGGTCTTAGTTGATTTCGGAGAGCGTATCGACAGGAGCTGTCAATTGAATGCTGATGAAGTTTGTTTTTCTGAATATAAAGTATTAGTTTATATGTGTAAAGGTCACTTGCTCTAATAAGATCATGATTTATAAAGAGCTGATGAGTACGTAGTTCGCTAGGAAGCCCATAAAATTTTTCAAATATTCTAAGAACCTTTTTCTGTAACGTCTCTAGTTTGTTGAGGTTCTGAGCAGACGTTTTTGCCCATACTAGTGCGCAGTAAGATAACCGAGAATAGAAATGGGCGTAGTATATAGCCTTTTTAAGCCATAATGGTACAAGGTCTGATAACTTATACATGCAGCCAACAGTTTTACCTAATTCAGAGACAAGTTTTGATATATGTGTGTTCCATGACATGTTTTCCTCAAACCATACTCCTAGAAATTTTTGCGTTTTAACACATTCCAGCGTGGTGCCCTGAAAGGAGAAATTCAGTGTAATGCATGGCTTATTAGGAGGCCTAAATATAACGTATTTTGTTTTACTTGCGTTTAAGTCAAGCTTGTTTTCATGGAGCCACAGTTCCAGGTGTCTTAAATAATTAGTTACAGTAACTTGAAGATCGGCCACTGTATCAGCACTGAAAAAGGCATTCGTGTCATCTGCGTACATGACTAGTTTTTCTGTGTATGGGATATTACATATATCATCTATATAAAGTATAAATAACAAGGGTCCTAAGATAGAACCTTGTGGAACGCCTTGCTTAAGTTCTGTTGCTTCTGACGCTAAGCTTCCGAGTGTAACATATTGTTTTCTATCAGATAAGTAATTCGTAATAAGTTTAAGAGCAGCGCCACGCAATCCATAGTCAAATAATTTTTCTTCTAGAATGTCATGTTTTATGCTATCGAAAGCCTTCTTCAGGTCAAGGAACAGTCCTACTGTATATAGTCTTTTTTCAAAATTGTTCAGTATGACCTCTTTTACGTTTAATAGGGCTAATTCAGTGGACTTTCCTTTCTGGAAACCATACTGAGCAGGGTTTATTATTTGATACTTTGAAAGAAAGTTCCTTAGTCTACAATTTATGGCACTCTCAAATACCTTCGATAGCACTGGTAAAACAGAGATAGGCCTATAATTAGAAATGTCATTCAAAGCACCGCCTTTGTGCACAGGACATACACGCGCAAGCTTGAGTTCTGAGGGGAAAATACCAGAAACTAACATGCAATTAATAATATGAGCCAAGGGCTCCGATATAAGGTCCGCAACGTGCTTCAAGGGCGCTGCACTTAAGTCATCAGCGCCTCTTGCGACATTGTTACGTAGTCTAATTATCGAGCTGTGTACCTCTGAAGGTGTCACTGGACTTAGACTGATTGTGTTAGGCTCTCTCGTTCTACGGGTAATCCTTTCTTGCGTACAATGTCCTGAAAGAGGCACATAATCACCAGAATGGGCAAAATATTCGTTCATAGCCGTGATAGCTGCTTCGTCACTCATATCTTGGGAGAAGGCTTTGACATTAATACGCATTTTACTTTCGGTAAATTGTCCCAGGTTATTCACTTCATTCCACAGTTTACGAGGATCATTATAAATCTTGGCGAATAGGCATTCATAATAAATCTTCTTAGCCTTGCGTATGTCGGCGTTTAGCTTATTGCGATACGTTTTGAATTTTTTCAGCACCTCTAGGTCGCGTGTTTGGACAAACTTATGATACATTTTGTTTTTCGTTTTGATTCTTTTGTGAAGATTTTTGTTGATCCATGGTTTACGAATTTTCGTTTTCTTTATTGTGTATGTCACCATAGGAAAACTGTTGTCATAACATGCTTTCAGATAGCGCGAGAAAGCGCTATATGTCTGGACGTCTGTCTCGACGTCTGTCTGGACGTCTGTCTTGACGTCTGTGTAGACGTCTGTCTGGACGTCTGTCTTGACGTCTGTCTGGACGTCTGTCTTGACGTCTGTCTGGACATCTGTCTGTCTGGACATATGTCTGTCTTGACGTCTGTCTGGATGTCTGTCTTGACGTCTGTCTGGACGTCTGCCTGGACGTCTGTCTATCTGGACATCTGTCTGTCTTGACGTCTGTCATGACGTGATTTTTGACGTCTGTCTGGACGTCTGTCTCGACGTCTCGTCTGTCTTGACGTCTCTCCAGACGTCTGTCTCTACGTCTGTCTAGACGTCTGTCTAGACGTCTGTCTGTCTGGACATCCTTCTGTCTTGACGTCGGTCCTGACGTCTGTCATGACGTGATTCTGACTTCTGTGTGGACGTCTGTCTTGACGTCTGTCTGGACGTCGGTCTGGAAGTCTGTCTTGATGTCTGTCTTGACGTCTGTCCTGATGTTTGTCAAGACGTGATCCTAGACGTCTGTCTGGACGTCTGTCTCGACGTCTGTGTGGACGTCTGTCTTGACGTCGGTCGGGACGTCTGTCTGGACGTCTGTCTTGACGTCTGTCTGGACGTCGGTCTGGAAGTCTGTCTTGATGTCTGTCTTGACGTCTGTCTTAAAATCTGCCTGGACGTCTGTCTTGACGTCTGTCTTGACGTCTGTCCTGATGTTTGTCAAGACGTGATCCTAGACGTCTGTCTGGACGTCTGTCTCGACGTCTGTCTGTCTGGATGTGTGTCTGGACGTCTGTCTTAACGTCTGTCACGACGTCTGTCTGTCTTGCCGTCTGTCTTGACCTCTGTCTTGAAGTCTATCTGGACGTCTGTCTTAAAGTCTGTCTTGACGTCTGTCATGACGTCATTCTTGATGTCTGTCTGGACGTCTGTCTTGATGTCTGCCTGGACATCTGTCTTGACGTCTGTCTTGATGTCTGCCTGGGCGTCTGTCTAGACATCTGTCTGTCTTGTCGTCTGTCTGTCTGGACGTCTGTATTAACGTCTGTCTGGATGTCTGTCTTGACGTCTGTCTGGAATCTGTCTTGATTGTCTGTCTGGATGTCTGTCTTGACGTCTGTCTGGAAGGCTGTCTTTATGTCTGCCTGTCTGGACGTCTGTCTTGACGTCTGTGAAGACGTCTGTTTGTCTGGACGTATGTCTTGCCGTCTATCAGGACGTCTGTCCTGACGTCTGTCTGGACGTATGTGTTGACGTCTGTCGGTATGTCTGTCTGGACGTCTGACTGGACGTCTGTCTAGACGTCTGTCTTGACGTCTGTCTTGACGTCTGTCTGTCTGTACGTCTGTCTTGACGTCTGTCTGTACGTCTCTCTGGACGTCTGACTGGACATCTGTCATGACGTCTGTTCGGAACGTCCTGTCTTGACGTCTATCTTGACGTCTGTCTAGTTATCTGTCTGGACGTCTGTCTTGACGTCTGTCTGGACGTCTGTCTGTCTGGACATCTGTCTGTCGACGTCTGTCTTGACGTCTGTCATGACGTC
The DNA here is from genome assembly GCA_013436015.1 of Rhipicephalus annulatus. Classification (NCBI taxonomy): domain Eukaryota; kingdom Metazoa; phylum Arthropoda; class Arachnida; order Ixodida; family Ixodidae; genus Rhipicephalus; species Rhipicephalus annulatus. The sequence goes on along the minus strand of WOVY01000812.1, from coordinate 956 downwards.
ATTTTGACGTCTGTCTGGATGTCTGTCTTGATGTCGTTCTGTCTGGATATCTGTCTGTCTCGACTTCTGTCTTGACGTCTGTCTGGACGTCTGTCTTGACGTCTGTCTGGCTGGAGGTCTGTCTGGAGGTCTGTCTGGACGTCTGTTCTGACGTCTGACATGATGTCTTTCTGTCTGGACGTCTGTCTTGACGTCTGTCTTAACGTCTTTCTGGGCGTCTGTCTTGACGTCTGTCTGGATGTCTGTCTGGACGTCCTGTCTTGACGTCTGTGTGGACGTCTTTCTTGACGTCTGTCTTAAAGTCTGCCTGGACGTCTGTCTTGACGTTTGTCATGACGTGATCCTAGACGTCTGTCTGGACGTCTGTCTCGACGTCCGTCTGGACGTCTGTCTTGACGTCTGCCTGTCTGGCTGTCTGTCTTGACGTCTGTCTGGACGTCTGTCCTGACGTCTGTCTGTCTGGATGTCTGTCTTGACGTCTGTCTGGACGTCTGTCATGACGTCTATCTGGACGTCTGTCTTAAAGTCTGTCTTGACGTCTGTCATGACGTCATTCTTGATGTCTGTCTGGACGTCTGTCTTGATGTCTGTCTAGACGTCTGTCTTGACGTCTGTCTTGATGTCTGCCTCGGCATCTGTCCTGACATCTGTCCTGACGTCTGTCCTGTTGTCGGTCTTGACGTCTGTCTGTCTTGACGTCTGTCTGTCTTGACGTCTGTCTGGACGTCTCTCTTGGCGTCTGTCTGGACGTCATTCTGGACGTCTGTCTCTACGTCTCTCTTGTCGTCTGTCTGTCTGGATGTCTGTCTGCCTGGGATGTCTGTCTTTACTCTGCCTGGACGTCTGTCTGCCTGGACGTCTGTCTGTCCTGGACATCTGTCTATCTTGACGTCTGTCATGACGTGACTCTCGACGTCTGTCTGGACGTCTGTCTTGATGTCTGTCTGTATGGCTGT
>WOVY01000811.1:0-69288 GCA_013436015.1 Rhipicephalus annulatus | reverse complement strand
CTATTAAAGATTGTTCCGTCTAGGAGGCGCTGTCTACATTTTAATATCAATATCGCCATATCTAAGGAAAGTAATTAAAACCACGAATTTCATCATATCTTTTTGTCCCATGCTGCAGCAAAAGGTGAACACCTAATTTTAGTCACCCCGTCGCGGTGGTATAGTGGCTAAGTCATTTGGCTGTTGACCCGCAGGTCGCGGGATCCCGGCTGCGGCAGCTGCATTTTCGATGGAGGCGAAAATTCTTTAGGCCCGTGTGCTCAGATTTGGGAGCATGTTAAAGAACACCAGCTGGTTAAAATTTTCGGAGCCCTCCACTACGGCACCACTCACAATCAAATGGTGGTCTTGGGACATTAAACCCGATATATAAATAAATCAATCAATTTTACTCTCTTGGTTGGAGTTACGTGACATCCGACGTTCTCTCATCGTTTCGCGGACCCATCATTTCGTATGATTTCTTCCGGTCATCAGAAGGAAAAACGATGCGAGCATAATACGTGAGAAAATTTGTGATTCAAGCGGTACTGTATATTCTTTGGGACTCTGCCGTATTTCCATGCGAAAAGTTACACATTTTCTTCTACGAAACCTCAAGGCTAAAGTACCTAATCACTGACATGCTCAAATGGTCGAGTGCACGCAGAGCCATGTAACTTCTTGCTTCTCCAGTTCTTAGTTCTCCGAATATCAGAATGTAGGGTAGCAAATCATATGTCTGCTCACCGAATCGGAATGGCAGACAGTGCTGCCTGGAATCCCGGTGGATGCGAATAAACCACTGCACACAATCTTTGTCGCTTTCCTCACAACAGCTTCCAGAGACAACAGCTCTCAACAACGTTAGCATACCTAAGTTACCAACTGATTTCCGAGCAATAAGGTTTGGAGTATACCGGTAAGTTCGAGTTTTCAACCAAAAAGCTTCGAAGGCGCTGCTAAAGTTTCTGCGGTAAACCGGGCTCACAAAACGACTACTATTCTCCTGTGCTGAAGTGTGAGTGTGTTTTTACTCTTATATAATACTTTACTCTTTCTACTTCTTTCGTTCTTTGCCTTCTTTCCCAACCTCTTGCCGCTTCCCTGATACAGGGTATCAATCCAAGAAAAAAAATGTTTTTGGTCAAACTCTGCCTTTCACTTAAACTTGCTTCTCTCAATGTTTTTTTTCTATTTTCTGCATTTTCTCCTTACAGGTCATGCCCTTCCTCCTAGTTGTTTGATTCTAGAGCAGCAAGGTGAAGAGAATTAATAAAACAAAGATCTGCATATATTTCAAGAGGTTGCAATACTCCAGATGACGAAAAAACAAACAAACAGATAAGGCCTAAAGTATGTCCACTCGATTCGATGGTGCTTCACTGCGTTTATATGGCATACAAATTTGCCCACTTTTACGGCCATAGCAAGACTACTAGTCGTGCTTAACAAGACACAGACGCCTGCAGGAAACGGGTGTACCACTTGGATGACGGTTGACTGCGTCTGCGACGACAAAAAGTCAACGCCGTTTCCTTCCCGCCTGTTTATTAGTGAACGTGCTCTAAAATTGCATTGAGTTTAGTTCGCGGGATTTTATTGCTAGCTGTGAAAATCAGCTGTGAAGCAGAAAGCTGCTGGCCACTCAAGCGAGCTACCACGTGCTGCACCCTAGAAGACTGTGTGAAGCTCACTCACTTCATCGTAAATGGTATTCATTTGAAGTACCCGCAAAACTCAAAGGTCCTCAAAGAGGGCGTCCGCGCTCCTTCACCATACCGTCTACCCATTTTCCGTCGCTCTCGTGTAATGTCTTGCGGACGCAGTTTCTATTTGCGGTGTCTGAATTAGGTTTCATTGGTCAAACACATGCTCTTTGACAACTCGCGAAAGCAGAGAGTTCAAATAGGAGAAGAACAACGGAACCCTAACTTGCATGTCGTTGTCATCGCATTCTACACCCCCACATTTCTGGGGTTCACTCGGAAACCAAATCCGAGCAAACAGCGGCATTTCAACGGGGCCCAGATTGAACTTGGCCTTAGAAGGATCCTATTACACATATGCTCCGGCGCTGCCGCCGACAAAGGGCGCCGTGCGGCATTCGCGCCGGAGAAGAGATGGCGGAGGCCGAAGAGGAACGCGATGGAGAGATGGAAGGCTTCATATCAATACCAGCCTGCGCTCGCTTGTCTCGTTCGTTAATTTCGCGGTGGCTTTCGTTGCTCTTCTATATGCGGGCTTATTATTGCGGGCTCGAGGAAAAGGAGTACGTTCTGTCCTCGCAAAAAGAGGCAAACTGCAAGCGTCCACGCTTTCACCCCTACCTTCTCCGATTCCCACCCTTTCATATTGCTCGAATTCAGGGTACGCTGTTGGCTCGTGGAGCATGCAAGGTAGAACGAGCACGCGAGGAGTCTCCGCTGAACGAGGAGAACTTGAGAAGGGTGTGCGGCTTCAAACAGCTAGAAGCCCCCTTCGCAAAGCAACCCGAAAGGCGCCCTCATGCCGGGAAGTCTTGCGTTCCCCTTCCATCTTCCTGGTGTTTGCTTGACAGGCAGGGCAGTGTTGTGTGCGTGTTCGAGTAGCATTAGCGGATGCTTTCTCGAACGCCGCGCCAGGCAAAGCCAAATTGTAATACATGATCCGAGTTTAAGGAAAGTGAACACGGCAGACATTTTTCAGGAGTTCGTCAGAATTATTTTTAGAGGAAACATATTTTGCTCAAAATCAGATTATTCCAGTGCAGTCGTATTAAGGTCGAATATTTAGATGCATAATCAGATGTGATAAGCGGGACCACCGTCTTTGACGCTGACTTGAGAGGACTGTTGTAAAAAGTGATCACGTGATCACATCAGTATGACATTACACAGCATGGCGTCCCATGATTAAGTCGTCACATAACATCGTCACTTCATCAAAGTGGGTCCATCTTGGAGGCATTTCAAAATCACGCCAGCTCCAGAAAGCACTCGATGGGAGGGGGAAGGTAGGTTCGATCAACTTCGTTTAAAGCGAAAGCTTAAGAGAGTGACTGACTTATACGGAAGCTGTGACGCGAAACACTTTCGCTATGCATTGGCGAAAGCTTACCCGTTCAGAATATGACAACGCAGGATGAGGAGAAAGTAGGAGCAAGAAAAAAAATTAAGCCACGCACTCACGCACACAGAAGAGAGAGAGAGAGATAACGAAAGAAGAAAGATTAAGTGACAGAAGGTAAGGGTGACCTGAACATGGCTTTTGGTTTGCACCCTGTACTGGGAAAAAAGGGAAGAGGGAATATAAAGTGCAGAAGGACATAAAGTCAGAAAATGCATAAAAATACCAACGTAAGACATTGTAAGTTATTTTTAAGTTTTCTCGCGTGTCTGCCGAGCCCTGTCAATCCTCACTCATACTCGCTTCTACTTATATGCGAAAGAGTATCTATCAACTCTGACACGATCTACAATCCAAAATTTTCATTTCTGGCATTTGAAACATAGCATGCTCACAATTCTTCCTCCAGTGAGAGCGATGAATGGAAGGATGTGTAGTTATTTAGGAAACGTAGTAGAAAGATTGCAACTTCGTAATCTAGACGTGTAGTCGTGACAGCCACTTCTTTTGGGGAGGCAACTTTCATTCAACAAGATTTCTACATGGTTATTCAATAGCTCTAGGAGGCGAGGAGTTTTGATGATTACACGTTGACGTTAAGTAATTGATGACAACCGTAGTATAACAAAATGCAAGAACTACGCAAAAATGAAAATAAGAGCTATTTCTTAACAATGACGTGTAAACATCGTGACTCTGTCTATCTGTAAGTAATATCACGTTCTTCCTGCAAGACCCTGTTAGTCCACGCCCCTTGACTCATTTATTTTTATGTCACAATCTTGTATGAAAACTAAAACGCACAAAAGCACAACCACAACCACGCTGCACGTCATGGAACTTTATATGATAAACGAAAACTCACCGAACATAATTCCTAAGTAATAAAGTGCAGTGATTGTTTTCTTAGACCACCTAAACGTGGAGCAACCTAGAGTATATTTCAACAGCGCAGTAAAATCTTCCACTTCGAAATTAAAAATTGCAGCCCATTGTGTTAGTGTCATAGCGTAGAAATAATATGCTCTTGCGAAAATGATGATACATAAAATCAATTGCATTCGAAGACAAAGAAAAAATGAAAAATGAAATCACAATGACAGCGATTGCATCGTTTCCTTTGTTTTCTTTCAACTCTTATCTGTAATTTTTCTGCGTACAGGCCGGGTCCTGCCGCCCTGCAGCATCGGAGAAGCGTACCATTCCCTTCAATGTCCGGCGCTCTCCCCCCCCTCCCCCCATAGAAAAAAATTAGGAGACGTCGCTTCGCCGGAGCCACGCTAATTTATAGCCGTTCCTCTAACAAAGAACCCCGAGGACCACGAAGAGGGCCAGAGGAGATTTACGAGCCAGTCCTGTGGGTGCAGAAGCGCGCCACTTTTATGGGAGTGGCGAGCGGGGAAAGTGTGGAAGACTGGATTCGTAGAGTTAGGAAGGAAAGACAAGGCCACTCTTAGAGAGAGAAGGTTTCTTTCCCAATGTCTAGACATCTGTGACGGAGAACGTCTAGCGTTGCTGCTCTTCTGCAAACATTGCGGCAAAAAAGAAAAAAAAAAACAGGAGCAAGTACCCGTCACCGAATTGACCGTGCACGGACAGTCCTCCTATAAGGCCGAACGTTAGCTCCAGTGCGCCCCAAGTCACGTGGAGCTGCAAGGGGTGATGGTGACACTAGACACCTATGCCACCGCAGTTTCCCTCAAACATCACTTGCCGCGGAAGTAGAGAGAGGAGCAAGAGGGGAACAAAGTAATCGAGTCGATAAACAATGGAAGGCTGCTTCTTTTCGTCTTTGAGCGTGATTCACACACAAAACTCGAGCGTTGGGGAAAACTAGGGAAAAGGGGGAACCCGGGCCGCGATATTAGGAGGAAATTAATTGATCATGGAGGAGCCGATTGTTCCTTTCTTCCCGTTCTCTCGTTCGAGGAACCCCACTATGCTGTCCGGGGCGACACACAATTGCTCTTTGACAAGCCGGCTGCTTCGATGGGCCGTCGGGGCAGGAGAGGAATTTCAGACTGCTCTGCCGACTCCCGGCGTCCATTTCCTTTGTTTTTTGTATTTTCCCCATTCCCTTTTAGTTGTCCCGCGCGCTGTGTCTATGCTGCGTTCCACCGGAGTCGGTTCTCCCTCTTCCCACTGCGCAATCAATGGAGGATAAATCGTGACTGTGAGCTTCGGCAGCTCGATGCTCGCTTTTTTTGTTGAGGCGGCGTCTCTTCAGAGTCCGCCGTTGCGAGGCAACGCGTCTCCCTCGAACGATGTGGCCCCGCCGAATGTCCGGCGGCCAGGAGGAGCCGGCTTCCTCGCACTAACGTCCGCGCTACCGTGGAAACAGCTTTTCAGGCATCCACTCGGAGAGAGCTCTCCTCTTTGGTGACGCCGCCGATCCTTTGCCGAGGCTCTCGTCAACCCGAGGAAGCTGCACTCGTCGAAGAGAGTGGCTGCAACCCAAGGAGAGAGGCATTCCTCGGCATGCACGCTACGCTGCCTTTGTTCCTTCTTTAGAAGCGACAAGACGAATCACGTGGTGAGGAGAATAACAGAAAATGGTGAAACGGAACCGACAGGTAAAATATAAAAGTTCAGACGCAGCGAAAGATGACGGAACCAGATGCGCATTCCACTTACTGAGAATCTCTAACAAAAACGAGGTATAAGATGGTTGGAGTCTCAGGACTTTTTTTTGTTCACTTGTTCATGTTTATTCTCAGTTCAATGAACTTGCTGAGAATATTTTGTAGGTGATGATTTTCAGCATTGCGAAGATTTTAGAATCTAGAAAAAAGGCATAAACGAAGAACAAACCATGCTCTTTTTGCTAGCATATTGTGTGATTGTCCTCGTGGGTCGTAGCAACTGGCTGATTAAGCCTATTCATATCCTGTTTTTTTACATTTCATTTTACACGTTTTTTAGATATGCAGGTCGAATAGAAACACAGTTCGATTACACTTACTTTTTGTCCGTTCAAGGAGTATATCTCGCTATGCTTCAAATTATTATTGTTATCAACACGTTCACTATCAACAAAACCAGTTTTTTTCTAATCTACTATATTCTATAGGAAGAAGGTGTCTCTAAGCGATATCCAATAACCAATTTCTGTCGTCGGCAGATGCCATTTAGCGCCTGCAGATTTTGATCTTAAGCTGCTTCTCAATTCTTTGAGATAACTGACTTATACTTTACTTCATTTCATTGTTTTCACCTTAGCAGTCCAGTTGTTCGTAGCTCAACGCATAGCCCAATTTTCGGCTCTTTACTTTTTGTACAAGGGCTTTGTGATCAACGCCACTGTATTCTTTTCTTTTGACTTACGGACCAATCACTTACTCAAAAAGCTTATTTTCTACGCGGCCCTTAAGTAAAGAAAAGTTGCAACCAAAGGTGGAACATATATCTCCTGTTCATCACGTAACATCAAAATCCAATCAAGAAAGTATGTAATTCAAGGCTTTTGAAAAATGGCAGTTCCCGGAAATTCCTCAAAAGAAAATTTTGAACACGCCCACAAGCAAAAAAGCACTTCCTCATTAACATGTCATGAAGCCAGTGCTTTTATGGTGACAAGACAGAACTTTTTGAATGGTTCATTTGTCTATATATGTGTGGTTGTGACTGCACCTGTGATTTGTTTGTATATGTGATTATTGTGTACATTATATTAATCTCTCGACACCCAATGTATGAAGCCAGGCGATAAACGGCGCTAACATATCCATGAAATCTGCCTCGGTGGCCACGGTGTAAGGCACTCTGCTGCTGAACCGTGAGTATCGGGATCGAATCCCGGCCACGGTGGCTGCATTTTCGATGGAGTCGGAAATCCTTGAGGCCCGTTTTTTAGATTTCGGTACACGTTAAAGAACTCCAGGTGGTCGAAATTTTTGAAGCCCTCCACTACAGCGTGATCCTAATGATGTGGTGGGTTTTGGACGTTATTATTATTATTATTATTATTATTATTATTATTATTATTATTATTATTATTATTATTATTATTATTATTATTATTATTATTATTATTATTAATATTATTATCATTGTTATTATTATTATTATTATTATTATTATTATTATTATTATTATTATTATTATTATTATTATATTATTATTATTATTATTATTATTATTATTATTATTATTATTCCTAACATATCTGGCAATAACAATGAAAGTCGGTTCATGTCGTTTATTTTTTTATTAACTTAACAGTCCTGCCAGGTCATTGCAGAAGGCTGGGCTTACGTATGTTCATTTTACATCTGTTAGAAATAACATCTCTCCCCCTCTCTTCTCTGGTGAAATAGCAAACTCGTTTTTGTTTTCTTCAAATTATGTGGTGGTGTTTTTGGTGTAGCGTAAGTGGCCGTCAACTCCTGTGTATAGAAATAATTTGTTAGGAAGCACTCGAAGGCTCATGATAAAAAAGGGGCTGATATCAGTGCATTCAAGTGATAACTGTCGCGAGAAACAATTGAAAAAAAAACCATTATTTACTCTTTTGGTCAAATTTGCAAAACATGCCTTTCGTCACTGCTCTTTATGACTGGCCAAATACCTTGGGTTATATTACGTCCAGCATTACACTTGTGTGGTGCTACCTTTTCTCACAAAATGTTTTACCATGGCAACCTTATGTTGTTTCATGAATACGAGTAGAGGTTAGTAGACAAAGTCACAGTGTTAACATTCCTTGCAATAGTGAATGGCTTTTCTTTTTGCAGCAACAACCACAACCATTATATCCAGGTAAAATGCTCACTTGTATCAAGAATAGCACAAGTGATCAAATGATTTGACGTCATCAAGCGGGTGTCGTCAGGCACAGTTGGCACCCTAACTAATGGCGGCACGCTGGCTGTGTGCTCTTAGTAATTGCTCCTATGCGACCCACGAAGCCATTACTTGAACAGAGTGCGGCCGTATAAAGCAATATTAGCGGGATAGATGACGTCGTATGCCCTACAATATGAGCGTTTCTCGCGTCAGATAGCACGTTGCGTATTAACGAAACCTCAGATACTTCTGAAACCATAGTGGATGAGAAAATTCAACCCCTCATTATCGGTGATTCCAATTTCAACGCCTAGAAGACGACATAGCTGAACGGTGAAGTTCGTGCAAATACGACATTCAGTACAGTTGATCGCGTGCGCCTGCCATAATTCTTGAAACTGCGTCATGCGATGAGCTTAGTATGAAACGAAATTTTTAATGTCTTCAAACAACTCGTGATTCATCGCCAACAATACGAGTGATGTTTTGCCGCTACAGAAATGCGAAAGAAAACACTGGCGTAAAATTATGGGCGATCTCACCGAAGGAAACCCTGATAAGAAGCGAAGCAGCAGCGGTGCACGCGGCGTTGACCAGGTTGAAACGGGCGTCGACGCGGGTGCTGGAAGAATGGTTTGAAGCGAAACTCGGTGTAGCGTTTACTCGAGTAAACATTTGTTTGAAACGAAGAGACACAAAACGGGGTTGGGTTTCGTGTAAGTTTAATTGCACACAAACAAGCCGAAAAAATGTTTCCACTCTATGTGCGGAAGAGCGTTGCGGGTGGTGGAGAGGGTGAAGCGAGCGTGAAAGGTGTAACCAGCAGGGAGACGGCAGCTGCGGGCGCTGCAGCGAGCATGCTGCGGGTGAGAGTGACGTCAGCGCGCATTTCCGAGGGAAGCGCGCGAGAGGAGCGTGACGTCAACGCGCAGCTGGGCCGTGATCTACTTGGCACCACTCCAACACCTGCCATGGGGGAACGACTTGTGTCCCGCAGCGGTGGTCTAGTGGCTGAGATACTCGGTTGCTGACCCGTGGGTCACGGGTTCGAATTCCAGAAGCAGTGGCTACATTTTTGATGCAGGCGAAAATGCTGTAGGCCCATGTGCTCAAATTTGCGTGCACGTTAAAAAACTTCAGGTGGTCGAAATTTTCGGAGCCCTCCACCAAGGCGTCTCTCACGTTAAATCTCGCATATCAATCGGAAACTCGTTGCGCCGTGTTCGTACGGACGCACTTACCTGCGGCGTTTCACACGCAGGTCAAAAGGTACTTTGCATCTAAGAAAGTGGCACCCTTCTGAATAATCCAGCCTATTGGAAGCCCCACTCCGGCTGAACGGATAACCCGAAAACGACCTCCAACGTTTTTCACTGAATAGCGTGGTATGTTTGCTCACCTACGCAACAGGCGCAATGAACTCTACCTGCTGATAGCCAGCATCAAACTTCTTTTTGGGCGAGTTGGTTCATTTTGAAGCGAATGAGTACAACGCTAAGACGCGGACCCAAAGGTACTGCATTCACTTTACTAAAAGCTAACAGACGGCTAAAGCCAACGTAATAATATAGCAATATTCACTGTTCCCAAAACACTAAACAAACACCAGAATATAACAATTAGCGATAATGTTTTCCACACAATTCTTAGCTTTTGTACACATGTTATCATACGTAATGCTGCATTATATGTTCTTTAACTAACACAAAATAGAAAAAAACCGGTAAACTTCGCAAAAGATGACTTTAGAAATGTAACTTAGTCTGAGTTCTAAAAAAATGTTTTTCAGACATGGCCTAATTTCTCAAACGTCTGAGGCAATACTATGTTCCGAGTGTTGTTCATTGTTGTTAACATTGTTTCATCTATTGATGCTTCACTTAAGAATCACCAATGTCATAAAGTCATCAAACTAGCGATGGAATAACTTTTCATCGTTGTTATCATTGTTTCATCTATTGATGCTGCACTTAATCACCGATGTTGTAAAGTTATCGAAATAACGATAGACTGGCTTTTCATCGTTAACATTGTTGAATCTGTTGCTGCTTCAATTACGAAGCACCGATGTCATACAGTCATCGAAGCAACGATACACTGGCTTTTCATTGTTGTTAGCCTTGTTTCATCTATTGCTGCTTCACTTACCAATCACCGATGTCGTAAAGTCATCGAAATAACGATAGTCTGGTTTTTCATTTTTGCTAACATTGTTTCATCTATCGCCGCTTCACTTACGAATCACCGATGCCATAAAACCATCTGAACAACAATAAACTGTATTCGTATTTTAGCAATAAGGTCATTGGCTTCGCGAGCATTTCTAGGTAAGATTAATGTCTGCTGTAGAGCTAACGACTCAAATCATGGCCACTCACAGTCACGAGCCCGTACGGGGACTTCGAACTGAATCGCCTGTAAATTTCAATATATCACGTCGCCTTTTTTTTGTTTAACTTCAGAATGTCGTGTGCCACACGCCACACAAGTTCCAGGCAATATCGCCGACCTACTCCATCGCTTGAGGCTGTTGTTTCAACCATTTGAGCCTCCGTGTAGTTAGCGCTGTCGGATCGTTAAAGCATTCTCCGATAAGCAAAGAAGAAGAGAAGGTCAAAACAAAAAGAAGACAAAAGTGGGCCTTCCTTCTCTTGTTGTTTTCGAGAAGAGAACGTATTGTCGGCATCAAAAGAAAAATTCGGAGCAATGTTTTGAGGACCGAGAATGGCGGCAAGAAACTAAAACAAAAACTCGAAAAGGATAGCGGAAAGTAGTCAGCCGGGGGGCAGCGTCGCCACAGGCTACCAGCCACTCGAAAGAATGCTCTCGAGACCCAGGGGCAAAAAGACGCAAGTGCTGGGCGGGGAATGCTGTTTGACGAGCCGAAGTGAGTGTACAGCCCCGGGCACTCCGTCTAATGATGTGAAATGTGTCGAGCTTTGGCTCGGGCGCCAGTCTTCGAATTAGATGCCTGATGATCGCTCGCACCATGTTGCCGCGGGCGCTCTCATTCCGAGCTTGAACGGAAAGTGTTTACGGACAATTCTTTTCTTGTTCGGTGATAACTTTACTAAGGAAATTGTTTTTTTCTTTTTCCTTGCAGTTCACCCTTTACGCTGTCTTACCTTTAGTTTGCTCAAGGCAATGTGCCATCTTTCTATTGTACTTCTCTAGTTAACTTCTTCACGATTTCATTATCACAGCCTAAGGTCAAGCTGTGTCTGGTTAACACTAAATTACGAATGTTTCCTCAGACGTTACGTGGTTGTGCTAGAAGGCGGCCAGATGCTAACAGCCACCGCTATTTCAAGGGCTACAACGTAGCAGTAATGAACTCATGGTCGGGTCTGTGGGTAGCTTGCTTTATTTATTTCCTTTTTTTCCTTGAGTAGGGCGACTAAAAGGTCCCAGGTTGCGCATCATAAATGCATTGGTTGTCAACTAAGCAGTGCATGTTCAATAACTTGAACAGACAGACAAAATGTTTTCTTGCCCATTTCTTACTGCCGTTCAACTCTCCACTAAAGTTTGGTAAGCGGGAACCACACCTATACTTTCAAGAATAGGGAAATGCAGTGCAAGAGCTGGGAAATATAAGTTGCAGATTGTACACCCAAACGAAAAAAAGACGATATTCATGCCTAAGGAGAGGAATGTGGCATCATAGTATTGCCTAAACGCTTTTGAAACGGCGCTCACAAAGCGTTTGCTTTTCTTTGTCTTCTTTTTCTTTCTTCTTGAAGTCTATAAAAAGAAAGCATGACAGTGCAATCCCTTAAAATCTTACCAGCTTCTCTATGTCAGATGCTTGTTGCATCCAACGATTAGGAGAAGGTAAAACACCACTTTGTTCTTGCTATTGACTCCCATTTGTTAAATAATAGGGTTCGAATTTTTCAAGTGCTTTGTTCGAAAATGCTTCATGCCACTGGCTGTTAGTCATCGCTAATGATATTGGCAGTATCAAGACGAAGTTATTATTTTCTTACGAACATTTTTAGCGTAGTATGTGTTAGAATTCTGACCAAGGATAGTAATATCATTCGCCCCTAATATCTGGCGTTAAAGCTTCCCACAGCAAAAACTTATGCGACATGCCTGCCCCTAATATTGGTGCACACTTTAGCGTGTCTTCGCACGTCACTCTATGAGCGGCTTTCTCGCTTGAATGTTCTACGCATCTCATAGCGCGAAATCTGATTTCAAGTACTCAAGCACGAGCGCAAAACAAATGCTCACACTCATACAAGCTTACTCTAAATACTAACGAATGATCGCACGCACGCGTACGTTCACTGTAATGCGCACGCACGTTACCAGGTAAGTCGAGAGGAGATCTCTAGTGACGAGCCGGATAGCTGTCCCCGCTCTCAAGCCCGCATTACGGGATAGAGATACATAAACATAACGAGACAAAGCCCCAGTGCGAAGCTGATCGCTTCCAGTGGGACGGCAACGGCTGGGCGCAAGTAATCACGTTCGATCATTTGCTGAGAGAGGCGAGATTTTCATCAGGAACACCGGAGTAAGGAGGTGGTCGCCAGAGTAATGCGAGCAACACCGGCTACAACCACTCGCTGGAAAGGAGGATGAGAAAGACGTAGAGGAAAGATGGAGAGAAGGCGCAGGGCTGTACAGGAATAGGGTTATAAAGGGTGGAAAAGGGCACAGAGGGCAAGGGGAACACACGCGCTCGCGCCTATTAGGCGAAGCACCCGCACACTATATCATTACCGCACTCAATGCGCCCGCCTCCGCAACCCTTGCCCAGAATCCGGCTACAAACAGGGCGCCTAAATTGCAGCACCCCACTAGACCCCCTCCCCACCTGCTTGCCTGTTCGGTCGCTCAGGTCACGTACTAATGTGCGCGATGCCGTGGAGGCGGTGCCCCCTTTCCTCCATATGTCGCTCCCAAAGTGAACGAAGAAGCGCGGTCCCTAAAAGAGACAGAGATCGCCCGATAGAATTACACGACCCGAACGAGCGAACACAACGCAATTCGCTCGCCTCTCGGCGATGATGACACGCGTGCTCACTCGAACTGCCGCCATTCTTTTCGCTGCGTGTTAGGGCCGGGTGCGGCGAGTGAAGAAAATAATGAATTGTTCTTGGGTATGTACACTTCGAATTTGTGATCAGGCTTATATAACTTTCCATTATTTTAGAGAAAGGAAGCTTACGTCGTCGTGTCCCACCTAATTGCTACAGCATCCTCACGTTTTTTTGAGTACCTTAGGGTGACATCTACTGATGATACAAAAAATTTTTTTGTCGAGACATCGCATGTAAAAGTACCCGAGTCCAAATTAAATTGTAGCATCAGGGGTCATGTTACAACTTGCTGTTTCACAAGGAGGAAGAGGAGGAAGAAAGTTTAAGCGGAAAGACAGGGAGGTTAGCCAGTTCTTAGACCGGCTGGCTACCCTGTGCTGGGGAAAGGGGTGAGGGGAATGATAGATGTTAAAAAGAAATGTTGCGAAGAGAGGGAGAAATTACAAAAAAAATTGCGACAGAGGAAAGGCAACATCAAAGAGTATAAGACACTAAAGTCTGTCTCTGAGGCCAGTTGTCCGCAAAAAGCGCAGCAAAGCTTTCAAAGCCTTCTGGGCTGAGGATGGGCTTGGCCAATGACCCAGAATCCTTTGTTCCGACAAAGGCCGATTGTCTAGTCTATCCAGAGCTGCAGTGAGTTCTTGTCTTTGCACGTTGAAATGGGTGCACTGACACAGAAGGTGCGCGATGGTTTCTTCGCAACTGCAGTAAGTGCATGTAGGAGAGCTGGCCATCCCGATGAGATAAGAGTATGCGTTCGTGAAGGCCACTCCAAGCCACAGGCGGCATAGAAGAGTCTCCTCAGCTCGAGATATCCTTGGGGGAAGACGAAGCTGCAGATCGGGATCCAAGTTATGCAGGCGCGCGTTTGTGAAGTCTGTCGAGTTCCACTGTGCCAGTGTGAGGTCACGTGCAAGCGAACGAAGTCTTGTAGCTGCGTCGGTTCTTGAGAACGGGATGGCTGTGTATTGGGTACCATCGTGTGCAGATCTAGCGGCCTCATCTGCGCGGTCATTGCCATATATACCGCAATGGCCTGGTATCCACTGATACACTATGCTGTGCTGTTTTTCGGTTGCTTGGTGATGAAGAAGCCTTATTTCAGTTACTAACTGTTCATTAGGTCCATGGCGAAAGGGTGATATAAGACATTGAAGAGATGCTTTCGAGTTCGAGAAGATCGACCATATTCCCGAAGGTTCTTTCACTATGAACTCCAGAGCTGCACGAATGGCTGCAAGTTCTGCAGATGTCGACGACGTCAAATGCGATGTCATGAATTTAATTGTGATATTCCTCGCGGGAATAACCACTGTCCCTGCAGAGCTTACTGAAGACACCGAGCCATCCGTGTAAATGTGAAGGCGTCCGTTGTGCTTCTCTTGCAGGAAAAGTAATGTGGCCTGTTTCAGGGCTAAATGCGACAATTTTTTTCTTATTTTGGATGCCAGGAATTGTGAGAAAGGCTTTGAGAGGGTGTAGGCGCCATAATGGTATAGGCGGCTGTGCTGCATGCGTGAAGTGCAATGGAAGCACTGCGCAATGCTGAGCTACAGTTGCGCTGAACGCTGAGTGGGGCCTGGAAGTTCGAAGTGAGGCTAGGTGATGAGATGGAAGCCGAGCGAAATGTCTTATGTGCATTCTCAAAGCGTCTACGCGGATGTATGCGTTAACTGGATAATCACGCGCAATGATGACTGTCGCTGCTGTAGACGCGCATCTCGGGAGACCAAGGCATATCCTCAGGGCTTGGGCTTGGATCGACTGGAGGACGCGCAAGTTTGTTCTTCGGATCCCGCAAAGCACAGGTAAGCTGTATCTCATATAACCCAGGAACAGAACAGTGTAGAGTTGGAGCATTGCTTGTACCGATGCACCCCACGTTTTTCCAGCAAGGAACCTCAGTACGTGGGTGATCATGGTGAGTTTAGTTTTCATGTGGGCGATGTGAGGGCTCCAGGAGAGGTCGCGGTCAACTATGACTCCGAGGAATCGGTGGGTCTTCACGTAGTTGATCGTGTGTCCGTTTCACAAGATTTTTAATGTCGAAGTAGCCTGTCCTGTTATAAACATTTGAAGTTGTGATGAAATTGTTGTAGGACGTTGTTTGGATCTTAATATAATATAGAGTATAAAAAAGGAAGTGTGAATTATTGTGACAAAATTACCTAATTGAAAATTTTATTTATTGAACTATAACATTGCAGTGATGAGTACAGTTGAACCTGTCTTTGACTATAATGAATGATATCTACTCTTAGTAGTCTCCATTCATTAGTGCACACGTGTGCTGCAACTTCCTCAGCATTTCCTCACTGAGAGCTGCCTTATTCTATGTAGTGCCGATTTTATTAATTAAACATTGGCTGGGACTGTACGCACTCCATATGCACGAGACGTTTGGAAGTGCTAAGCGAAAAGCTCAATGTTCACTAGGACAACTCGCTCCGAAGTTCAAGTTGTAATAATGACTACCAGTAGCATCAAGCTTGCGTAAGGGCCCCACCGCAGCGATCTAGTGGCAAAGGTACTCGGCCGCTGACCCGCTGTTCGCGGGATTGAATCCCGGCTTCGGCGGCTGCATTTTGATGGAGGCAAAAATGCTGTAGGCTCGTGTGCTCAGATTTAGGGGCCCATTAAAGAACCCCAGGTGGTCAATATTTACGGCGTCTTTCATAATCATATGGTGGTTTTGGGACGTTAATCTCCCCTTATCAATCAATCAAGCTTGAGTAAGGTGTCGTTCACTTCTCCTCGCCAATCACGATGTTTCGCAAGTGACACTGCAGTTCACATGGTTTACATTGAAACTCATTGCTGGAAAAATAGTTCTGCAGTCAGTAAGAAGCACCTCTTTTCTGTTACTTTCTGCAGTCACATTTGATGCTAACCCCATGAAGCTATGACTAGCGTCGCTTTCAATACTCGATCAGGCTAAGATAGAAATATATCAGAAATACCAACAATACACAAGTGAAAGAAACACCTTCGTAAAGGACACAGAAACCATGTCATCGCTTCCACCCGCTCCCACAAATGCAGAGACACACTTACACCGACGCACGAAAGGACAACCCTATATCTAAGCGCACTGCCGTTGAAGACCACGCCTATTCGAGACTGATGGGTGAAACTTGACACGACCCTAATTTGCGAGGCAACGTGTAGAGAGGAGGATTTATGGCTGAGGAAGGGCACAGTAGTGTCGGTCTTACAACCCTACCATTCCCGCTTGAGCGTCCGTGTACCACGCTCGTAGCAAGAAAGTGCGGGCGAGTGAAGCCAGGCCTGCAAGTTAAACAGTAGAAACACGACAGGGCGGCGTCGCAAGGAAAAGCGGGCAAGCACTGGGAGGATCTCTGAGCGTCAACAGGACTCGGCAATCATTTACTAACGCAGACGGCGCTCGCTGCGATATAGGGAAAAACGAGGGTGAGATAGTGTGACGAAGAAGGATAGCAGCAAGAACTGGAAGCCAGTGGGGCCACCTCCGCGTCGCACGTGATCACGTCGTCGTATGCGGATCACGTCGCACCGGCCGCAGTCACGACATGCAGAGAGAAAGACCACGCCGGCAGCAGGCAAGCACCAGCGAAGCCCTCGGCTGGCCCAGCGAGCGAGTGAAAAGCAGCGGTGGCCGGCTTCGTCGCCAGTGCTGTGCGCAGGCCCGAAGCCACCACGATCCTCCGGGGACCAAGGAAATGGAGCGTAGGAAATAAAGAGAGTGCTTTACGATGTAAAAGCTGGCCGGTTTCTCTTCCACGCCCACTCTTTCTCTCGCCAATGATGCACGCGCCCGCTCCAAGACACTCGCTGTTGCGAGGTGGCTGCATCGATTCAGGGTGCTGGACTGGCACGGCCAGCACCTCGCAGCCACCAGTGGGGCTTGCTTGTGTCTTTACTTCGTCTGTGCAGCATGGTTGCGCACGTGAATAGCCAGTGCCCACCCCTGCGAACAGTATTCAAAACAATTTTTCTCCGGTGTGACTCGAACTAAACGTCACACTGAGTGACGGAGTGGGGGCTTCGACGAGGGTTAGAACAATATGGGAGTACTTAGGCTTAATTGCAAACTAACTCAGCGGAATCCCGCGATTTGCTGAGAAGGTTGGTAAATGAGTAACTATTTCCCATTTGTAACGTGAAGCTACAATAGAATCTACGAAGAGTTTTCAGAAAATAAAGAGCAATTCTAGACGAAGAAAAGTCCTTGCTGGTCTGGGGATTCGATTCGGGACCACGCTTTTCCGTGGCGGTACTTCTACCATTTCAGGTAACCAGGGCCCGAATTCACAAAGCTTTCTCTTTGGCTACGCATTTTCTTAGCCAAAACGTCTCTTATCTGGAGGGATTACTATAGCGCGGGTATGAATTTAACTTATTCGGCACTTAAGAGGGCAAGGAGGACAGACGATAGCCGATGAAACGACAAGGAAAGAAAGAAGTGTGTGCCGATAATATCAAGGTAGCACGCAAAGCGTCTAGCATCGAGAGTATACGATGATAGCCAATGATTTGCTGCATCTAAGTTTCAGTTCCGCGAGCGTCTGCTACAGCGCTTACGGGATGCCGCGTACGTTGTAATAGACGTTTTGGTGGGCTATGCAAAGCCAAGCACTCGCCTTTAATCAACGACTGTAGCTAAAAAAATAATTGCTCGATGGCCTTAAGCCACCGAGCAATCCATGCACTATCTCGCCAAGTACAAGTAAACAACACTCCAGGTGCACCACATAAATGAAACCACACATAAATCGATGCATGCAATGCTTGAAAATGTGCCTTGAATATCTTCCCTTATTTAAAGCGACCACTTACCTTACATTTCATTGAAGCTGCGCTGCTACTTAACTAATTCGGTGCAATTTACCACGGTATAGTGGTGAACGTAAGGGTGTTTTGTACCTATAGTCAAAGGTAGCCTTTGTTACAATATTCCTATTAGAAGACACATGAGCGACTTTGGTGCCTGCAGACGAATTGTGCTAAAATAGATAACAGCAGTAAGTCAAATGAAATTGTGAGCGCAATTTCGCTGGTTTCATGCACCGCAGCATTTTTATAAAGCCGGAATGCGAGAACGTGCATACGCTTACGCTTAGGTATATGTCTACGTAAAATGAAAGAGACTCGTCGGGAGGTGTCTCAGTGCTAATGCTTTTCACAAAACACGGTGCAAATATTTCGTCCAGCGTTGTTTGAGTGCGCTAACAAAGCAAGGAACGTGTATACGAGTCTTGAGGTCGAGAGACGTTATCACACGTGCGAAAAGGATGAAGAGAGAGAGAGAGAGAGAGACTCTCGTTTCGGCTTCGCGAAAGCTTGAAATTGATAGATAATAAAGACAATTTTGTGGCCCAGTCGACGTCAGGGAAAGTCTCCGCAAAGCAGCGTCAGATGCTCGGAGAGCATAAAAAAGAGGAGTACGCGTTATATGGGAGTGACAGCCACTCAGAAAGCGAGATGAAGTGTGACTGTCCTTAGATGTGAGAATCATTGCTAATTAGGAGAGTTGAGTTAATGAGCCAAAACTTTCCTAAATAACGATAATGGAAGCAAACTGAGCATTCATCTAGTGAAAGTGACACTAGTGACAGTGAACTCATAATAGTTGATTAGCGTTGTCACAGGCTGTTATATATTTTTATTTTCTTATTTATATTTGGCAAACTATGAGAAGGTAGCCTACGTTAGAGCCAGCTATCCCAACGTCCTGACAGTAATGTACAAGAACAAATAGCGCACGGTTATACAGTCACAAGTGGCGGTTTCTATCTTCTAGTAACCCTGGGCAAACGCATTCTAACTATTTTTTCTATTTTTGACAAAGTTTCACCGGACGTTTTTGCATTTCGCTTCATTCGAAGGAATGACGATATATCAGCAATAGGGCGAATGCAAGCACTGCTGCAGTGGACGAGCGGTTACAGCGCTCAACTACAATCTACGAGGTACTTGGTTTGATTCGCAGAACCACTGAGCACTTTTTTTTTCAAGAGGTTGCCCGGCCTGACGTGTGTGGTGGCGGGTACTAATTTTTTGAGAAGTAGGCTTTCGCACTTGCTTCTTTCACTCCCCTTTTGACCCATAAGCGCTGTACTGTGCTCCTTCAAAAATTAAACAATTCAGGGTTATAATTTTCTCCTCCATCCTCTCTTATCGCAAAAGTGTCCAGTGCTGAAATACCAATATTATACCTGGTATATTACTTTTCACGTGTTTGGATATTCGACCAGCAATCAGTCTTCACGGTGCTTTGAAGAAAATCTACACATGCAGTGAGCCAACTGCTTGCAGCCAAGTTGACTGCCTTTGTAGGGACACGCTTTCGTGCTAAGTTGGTGGGCATCATCACATGCAGCAAGACCAAAGAGCACGGACAGTTAGAGCTGACGCGAACAGAGTGATGAGTTTGTGTCTTCTCTCCCGCTATTTGTCATGCTGCACGCTTCAGTGTAATGTCGCTGTCAATGGTTAAAATGAACTATAGCAGTTAATCGAGTTCTGCTGAGAGGGTCTTCTATTGTCCAGAATGAAACAGAACCATGGCAATTTGATTTGTGTGATAAAGAGATACCCTGCTTTTGGTTACTAGAATAAACTTCTAAACTGAAGTTTATTTTTTATTAACAACAGTTCCAGTGCAGATGAAAGGTGCATGGACAAAATTCGTGTATTCAGCTTGACTAGGTTTGTGACCTTAATTGTAATTGCGAACCGGTATCACAGAATGCATAAATATCACACATATATACAACCACGGGTGATAGCTTGCTTATTCTGATTAAAATTGAAAGGTTGAAATCGACATATTCAACCAACGCAATGTGTACGAGATATGCCATGTAGAGTAGCTATGCTATAAACTAATCTTCGCAGGCCCCGCCGCGGTGGTCTAGTGGCTAAGGTACTCGGCTGCTGACCCGCAGGGCGCGGGTTTGAATCCCGGCTGCGGCGGCTGCTTTTCCGATAGAGGCGGAAATGTTGTAGGCCCGTGTACGCAGATTTGGGTGCACGTTAAAGAACCCCAGGTGGTCTAAATTTCCGGAGCCCTCCACTACGGCGTCTCTCATAATCATGTAGTGGTTTTGGGACGTTAAGCCCCACATATCAATCAATCTAATCATCGCAGGTTCGTTTCATTTTACCCAATTTCTTGCCCATGACTGTAGGTTGGTAAATGAAACAACTTCTTCGAACACACATATTCTGTGTAAGGTTACATTTATTTTTATGCAGTACAAAATAAATTGAAATATGTAATGGCTCAAAAGAGAAATAACTAGAAACAAATTCAGCCATATCATTACCAAACTTACTCACCAATGATAAACGGATTCTCATTTAAAAGATACATACATACATACATACATACATACATATACGCACACACACATATACATATGTTCACCCATACATACATACACACACTCAGGTGTAAATATTAAAATGAATGGCTATAAAACAACAATTCTAATAAACTGATTTTGAATATACTACAGAAAGTAACTTACGAGAGAAATCCACCGGCACTGTTATTCTGAACACGGTGTTTCTCGAACCATCTCGCAAAAGCTTGATGCATAGTTTTCCGCTGATGCCCAGTGACAAGCACTCTTTATAAAAAACACAAGAATAGAGTCCTTGACAATGTCATGCTAAAGAAAATGGCTGAGCATCAATATTTTGTACATGTCTGCAATATCACTCTGTTTATTTACATAGCTTGGCTCATTCACAACCCATTAACAAAGTATGTTAGGACACTTGGGCTGAAAGTTGGCACAGCGCGAGTAAATTCTAGACAATACATGAATAATACAATTATAAGCTACTAAGCTCCTTGGTGCAAACAGTGTTTATATTGACAGCTATAGGTGCCATTTCGTTTCACCAAAACACTTCTCAAAAGTAGAATCAACTTTATTTAGCTAAAAGTTTCTATTCTGGCGCGTCGTGGTGGCTCAACGGTGGAAGTGACTCTTTCGGCCAAGAAAACAAAGACCAATTATTTTTCCAGTTCGTGAATTCACCCCATGCTAACATTGAGGCAGCTGGTAGGAGTGCTTTAGGAGAGAGGAAACCACCACATTCCCACCAGTTGTGGCCTTGGGTAGCTACTTCACTTGGACAAAAATGATGAAAAACACTCCTCAAGAAGACTTCAAAGTTTGCACACCAACACAGTTCCCATACAGCTGTCTATTAGTCTGCTTGAAAAATATTGAGTTTACTGGTGGGCAAAGACTGTACACTATGTGAGGTGATGCTCCAGTGCACTGCATGTATGTCTTGCTGCTGGCCTTAACTGCGATGTTGCTCAGCACATATGTGTAAAAATAACAAATAATACTATGCCACTGCAAAGTAATTATGTGTCATTGCATGAAACAGGGACCACAATAAAAGAACATATCATTTGCCTTCACAACGTTCAAAAACTGTAAATAAATTTCCACAGAGTTTTACACAGTTCATCTGAGGATAGTAATATTGGTTGTAAACACATTCTTACTTCCACTAACAAACTATTTTAAGATGCCAGATTCAATATTAGATTATACCAGCACTTTTGTAGGGCTAAACAATTGTACAGGCACCTAGAAAAACGCAAGTGAATGCATGCTATAGCTACATATAAAAATAAATACTTTTATTTCTAGTCTGAGTAGAGCTGCATAGATGATAAGTCACTTGCATTACATTATGAACAAACCTATCCGAGCAAAGTATACATTTAAAAAGTTACACTTACACAGTAGATAAGTAGACTGTTGAAGGACGGAACAGGCAGTGGGATAATACCCAAGCACTAAAATCTACTGTTAAGATATACTAGGAGTGGTGATGATCCTCTTCCTTCAAATAAAATAATCCACATAGATTCACTTCCCAGAGCTTATACACTCATGGCATCATTAGTGCTATACAAATGAGTGTACACTGAAGGATTACATCGACTAAGTACATGATTACTGCATCCATGGCTTTACTTCTCGTACTACAAAGAATGCAAACACAGTTACCATTGGCGACCATGGATGGTGTGATTTCTGGCATGCAAATGTAGAGGCACGCAGGCACTTAACACACATGTTAAAAACTTCAGCTCAAAAATATTTGCCTCACTAACACTACAGCAGCCTTTAAATTAGTGTCATAGTTTGGTATCTTCCATGCAAAATTTAAATAATTTCAAATGCAAGCAAAGGAACTGCTGAATAATGCACTGCTAAGAAGTTAAGCAGCAGCTGCTCCTGACATCACCATGTGCTCTTTCTGCTGTTGTAAAGCTTTGAGCAGGAGAACAGTCACTGGCAGTCCCTTTATACTTGTTGGTCTTCTGTGTTCTGTTCTTGATACACTGTACATGACGTGGAGCACCGAACCCCTTGTTACTGCTGGAACTTAGAAAATACAGATCATTGTTAGTACCATGCTACATGCAAGAGTGTATAGTTGTCAATTATGTGCTCATATTACAGATATTGTATTTTCAGAAGCCAATGGCAAGCCTCAACACACCACACACAAACAGTGAAGGCTGAAAATATATTTATTATGATACAAGAGCAAAACCACAATGTTATAGATGAAGGCATGAAACTTCTGGCAGGCATAAAAAGCCAATAGAGTTTCTTTATTTTGACTTTACACTAGGTGCGAGAAGTAGACCACAAATAAGTTCACTAAGAAGAAACACAAGTTAGACTGCATTACAACACAACAGCAATGTTGATAACGTTAAGGCTGTCTAACATAGCCAGCTCACCATACCGCATATAGGAGCAAATGGGCAGTCTAGAAGACACAAAAAACTTGTGGATTATGAGTGTGCTTGTACTGACATCTATTATTCTAAATGAAGAAAATCCTTTCAAAAATGCACTTCATCAGGGGAAATAATCATACGCAACAAACACAACGGGCTCCTACAGGTGCCACCAACACTCACCATTATTGTTGATACCAGTGTCTTGCCGGATGGATATGCTGTGTTCCTGCACAGAACACCAAAGGAGCGCTCCATGACTTGGATTGCATGTGTGCTAGCTGCATCGCTCTGCTGCTGAAATAGGCTAGCCACAGACAGAGAAATGAGAAGCCATGGCTTTGAAACACACTAAACGTCACCTTTAGAGATCAACAATTCATACTTAGGTCAGGTACAATTTGTAGAAAAATATATATCACTATGCAATCAGGGTGAACATGTTCGGCTGAAACGCAAGCAACAGCACTGAGAGAGAAAAAGCTACATTAGGTAAAAGATGCAGTTACTGGCCCTATGTCATCTGAGGCTTCTTCAATAGGTCTTTCTCCTTGCAAGTTGAGAACAGCCAGGCAATTTTCACCCACTTGCTATTTCCTTCCAGAGCACTTGATCCACAGAGGGAGTCACAAGCTCGAGAGCTCAATAAGGAATCAAAGTATTTGTGCTCGTTTCAAAGCACAAGCTTTTGAGTCTCAGATATTGGAGTTTCATTCATAAGCTGCAGGCTTTCAGCTTTCAACATTCTCAATTATCTTGCAATTTAGTTCCATAAATGTTGAATAAGAATTATGTGTAAGAATATTACAGGTATCCACTGAAAGCAACCATGCTTGGGTTTTCAATTTGTGCACAGTAAGTGGTGTTCACGTAATCGTATGTATTAAAGAAATTCTAACCTTGCAGCCAGCCGTTAGGCAGTTTTGTGCCCTCGAAGCTCCCAAGCAGATCGCAGTCGTTCCAGATGAGGCTGCCATGCATGCTTTCACGCCACATCCGCTGAATGATAACAGTCCGAGCAGTGACATAGGCTTGCACAGTTAGGGAGAACGTGTCCTTCCTATTTTTGTACAGGTGCTCCAAGTAATGTTGAGGATTGATGTGCCAGAATGTGCAACCGATGCATCACAGGACCTTAACAAACCAATCTCTGCGATCTGTGAAGAGCCAAAAACGAGATATTTAAAAACAATAATTAAAAGCACTCACTTCTAATAATTATGTGAGGAAGCTATCACTTCGTTAAATGTGACCAAAATCTGCTATAATCACTTTGAAATAAACTGAAGCCTCATGTAAATTTACGTACCGCAATATATATGTCCTACTGAAGTATAGTACTACCACAGTGGTAATCGTCTATAGAACTAATTTTCCAAAATAACATAAATTTTTTAAGTGCAACCTGGCTCGTGAAAAAATAAATTCACATTAACTTTCCAACTATCAAATGTGGTCAATCGACAGGCCCAACCTCATAATCAAACAAGAGCTCACTTGTATCAAATCACAAAAAACTCTTTATGTATTTGCTCCATAATATATGTATGTATATAACAGTAGTAGTAAATTTTTCATGCTTCAACTTACCATAGAGAAACATTACATCTGATGGGCTTAAAAACTTGCACACGTTATAGAACTGCGTGAATTATAGTACCGGTGAAATTTAGTTCTGCAAGGTGAACTCACCGATGGCAGCATTTAGTAGCCATCGGTGTCATAAGGAACCAAGTACGGCCAACAGGCAAACGGCATCTGCAGACTGGAAGCTGCCAATGACAGCAATGAAGGGCTGGCCAGGCGTGCACGTCCATTGATAAAGTGTAAGAACAGGCCATGACCGGCTGTTGTCAAGGCTCTAGTGCCGTGCAAAACGATGGCCAGACGAACTCGGAAACCTGTAGTTAGGCGATATTGGCCTACAACTTCATCTAAAGCAAAGCACCGGTGAAATCTTTGCTTTTTGGGGGGCTGGAGGGAAGCTTGACGTTCACGGGCTCTCGCTGCCACATAGAACTCTCAAGTTGTTACCGAAGAACAGTCTAGGCGCGCTTCCAAAGTAACACAATCCACAACAGAATGTAGCATCTCGCAGTTTTGGTTCATCACATCACAGCGCTAGGACTATGGTTATCACAAAAAGGAGAAGTGACGACTTAACAAACAAAAGCGCCAAGCTGCCCCACCACGACTTCGCAGGGCAAAACAGTTATCAACGCTGTCTTTCCATTTTCGGTCACACGAGCACAGCTTGTTCACAAGTCTTGGAACCTCAACACAGCACCACTGTTCACAACGAACATCGTTTCACTCCCGAACAGTACATTGCTCTCAAGTAAATAGAAGCGTACGGGCTAACTAGTGGCGAAGCAAGAACCGAGCGCGTAGTTCATACGTTTCCGTACGTACTTGGGGTCTCTCAAGTAACGTGTCAAAACGCTGTCAATCCAAAATGTCGCACAGCACCAAACTGAGAGACTGGAAAGTCAAGCGAACGAACTGTTACCGGCACACAAACACACATTGCAGGCTTCTCGAGTGCTAGTTGCCGTCGATACATCGACGCTGATCCCCGCTTGATAACCACACCGACGCACAGGCTTCGCTGCGCTTCACCGTACACCATTGCACTGCCACAGCTTTCCGCACTGCTTACACGCACCGAAAGAGCTGCTGTAATCACAACACATCCGGTCAAACGCTGAAGTAACTCGTGCGAGAAGCGTTTGCTGAAAGTCGCACCGACCGATATGCTGCTTACGACGCCATGTTGTTTTCGACAACTGCGCAGCACATAAGATGATAAGAGAGCTCTTAGAAAGTACTTGTACTATTTTCACGGCGTGAAAAAAAATTTCTCTTATGTGTGAGGGGGGTGATATGACGAACAGGACAGGCGTGCCAGATGAAAAGAAGTGTTTTGGCGACGTCACGGAGTGAGCTGATGTAGAGGGTATTGCTTCACAACCAATCACAAGCTGTGCCTGTCGGCCAAGCCGTCGTCTGCTCGCGTTTGTCGTCTGCTTCGATCAGAGCATGCGACAGGGGATTCGCCTTCGCAACGCTATTATTCTCAGGTCAAGTGGTCGCTACGTCGCACAAAATACATGTCAGTGGCTCGCTCTACTTTTGAATGATGTTCGTGCGCCAAGTTAAATGGCTGGTAATTGACGCAGGGATGAATTCAGCCAAGGTTTGCTCCAGAATCGTGAGGGTTTGCATATTTTCGATGTCGTACAAAGTTACTAGGGTCATTTCATTCCGATTGCTTGCCATAATATCACGGTCCATATTGGTGTCTGAACAGTGAAGGTGAAGATGCATGATTTGTTTGTAGTTCCATGCGTAATCACGCGCACCCCTAATACGCTTTGGTTTACAAAGTACGTTTTGTTCCAGATCGTCCCAAAGTGTATCGACAGCTGTATTTCAGAGATCGCAATCATTGGAGAGTTAGAGCCAATGAAAGTACACTAGAGCACAAACTTTATTAACCACTCACTGAAAACTTCCTCTCAATTTTATTTCCAATAGCGTGCAAAGAATGTGCTCCCATTAACCTCTATGGTGGTAATTTCCACCAATGAGGCAAGGATCTCGAGTCACACTTTTAATTGGATGAGATGGGGCGCAACACAACAACATAACAAATAAGGTTGATCCTATGCCATGTCGCGTTCGAATGCACCAACCATTCACGTATTGGTTTTCATCCAACCACAAGTCATTACATGCGTAGTTTTATGCCATTGACGCCCAATAGAATTCTTCAATTACTGCGACTTCGAACTTATTAGACGATGGTGGTTGTCAACACCATCCACTGCGTACAAGGGAAACAACACGCGAAGCTCAAAGCGCCGAAAGAAATAAAAACGCACCAGCAGTCATCAGGCAGCCTTTGATAGGCGTGAATTAACTCAAAACCAGTCAGGGCACCAAAGTATACCGCTGCGGCAGCAAGTTCTAAGTAGCCACATTGTTCCTAAGAGTGGTCCGGACCACTCTTGGGATTTTCTCTCAGCCATGCTGTTTTTACGCACAATTCGCTTCGTGAATCCACTTACGAGCACTTTTGTGACGTAAG
The DNA here is from genome assembly GCA_013436015.1 of Rhipicephalus annulatus. Taxonomy (NCBI): domain Eukaryota; kingdom Metazoa; phylum Arthropoda; class Arachnida; order Ixodida; family Ixodidae; genus Rhipicephalus; species Rhipicephalus annulatus. The sequence continues at coordinate 42,500 of WOVY01000811.1, read as the reverse complement.
CAAATATAGCAACTGCATCACCATCGCTGACATGTTTCCGGGCAGTCACAGCGCGCTTTATTTACAGCGGCAGATGTGACAACTATGGCCTCTTACGACGTTTTTTCGTTTCGTGAATTGACTTACGCAAGAAAACTTCTCTTGCGCAAAAATGTTTTCGTAAGTGAGTTTTGTGAATCCGGGCCCAGATCTGTGCGCTTCTCTCGCGACATTTCACTTCAATGCGAGTAATTGAAGCAACTGGCTCATCCCCTCTTTTGAAGAATGAGTACTACTGGCGGCCGTTGATACTGAGCTTACAGACTTCATGCTCTCCCGTTTGTAGTAGTCCACTACAATGTCAGGGGCAATAACATTTAGCAGTACCTCATTCAGTATGGTAGCGTAGCATGCAGCGCTCACTCCCACGCTCGGGAGTCCCCTCCGACTGAGTCAAACCTCGTCATACAAGTTCCTTAAGGCCACCACGTCACTCGACGACCGAACAGGGTTCAATGTGCGGAACCGTTCCAGATATTTCTGCTCAATGCATTCGGTATTTCCAAATCGCTGTTGTAATATTGCCGCATGTTGTTAGGCGCCTACTGAAGTCTTACGCCGCTTCCTGCTCTTATGAATTCTGCCACACACACTGACAAGCCAAACGCGCCAAGCTAAATGCGCCATGCAACGCTGGCTGCACGTGTCACCACACCACGCGCTGAAAAAAGAACGCTGGCGGTTTTTCGAGGAGCAGCTCGAGGCGATACGCAAGAGAAGAAGTTGACGACGTTTTCACTAGCGAGCTGACAACCTTTGTGTATTGAGTTGACAACCTTTTTGTATTGAGCACATGTTCGCCATTAATAAATAGCTGTTTTAGCTTCCGGCGCTGTATTTGTCCGTTACAAACTGGTGGAGGTGCGGGGTATGATTCCAAGTTCATCTCAAGATAGGGAACATAGCCCAGAACCCTGAAGGTTGGAGCCAGCGCTGATGACTCCCGTACACAACGCACGAGTCGTCGCCTACTAGGTGAGCAGCCCGAGTTTGGTGCCCTCTTCGATTCTTCTGACCAATAGAGGACGTAAGTTGCGGAGCCCCTGCAATGGCCACGCAAGCGAATTCATTTCTATTTCATATTGTCATGGGCCCGCCCCGCATACCAGAGGTATTTCACGGTGATATTTTCGAGGATTCCGAGGACTGGCTCGACGGTTTCGAACGCGTTGCCAGACTGAACGGTTGGAACGAAGACAAGAAACTTCGCTACGTTTACGTGGCACTGCAAGATTCTGCGCGTACGTGGTTCGAAAAGCGTCCTTATTGTCGTGGGACGACTTTCGAAGAGAGTTTCTTGCTACGTACCCAAACATGGACCGCAAAGAAAAGGCAGAGGCCGCTCATCAGACGCGAAACCAACGAAACAACGTGAGCGTCACCATGTACATTGAAGACATGTCCCGACTGTCCCGCCGAGCCGACCCGTACATGTCTGAGGAAAAGAAGTTGCGGCACCTGATGCGTGGAGTGAAGGAGGAGCTTTTTGCAGGCCTGGTGCGTAATCCACACCGCTCTCTTGCTGAGTTCAGATCAGAGGCGACAATGATAGAAAAGACCCTGCAGCAGCGTGCGCGCCAATAGAACAGGGACGTAAGCGTCTCATCTGTTAGCGCGGCGTCGACAACCCTCACGAGTAACATTGACCTCTTGCGTGAAATAGTGAGGGCTGTCGTAATGGAAGAACTTCAGTAAATACAAATGACTCAAGCTCATCCAGTGATGTCCTCACTTGCCGACGTTGTGCACGAAGAAGTGCGGCAAGCGGCTCTTCAACCACGACCTCAGGTACTACAGCGCGCACAACCGGAGCCTCGGCCTCAGTTGCATGCACAAGCTGTACGACAGGACCTCGGATGCATTAATCGGACGGCTGCGACTGCTGTGATGCCTCTGACGTTTTCTCAGAGTACGCCGCTACCGATGCCGGAAGCAAGGCCACGTAAGAGCGATGTATGGCGCACTGTAGACCAGCGGCCCCTTTGCTACTACTGCGGAGAAGCAGGTCACCTTTACCGGGCGTGCCAGTATCGTCGAGCGGAACTGCGTGGTTTTTCAGTCAATGCACCATGCTCACTGAAGGGTGAATGACCCTACGAAATCGAAGAATACTTGTCTTCCCGCTATTCACCTCGAGACACGCAACAACGGGAGTCGCGTTCGACAGCACCGATGCGCTATTGGTCGCCGAGTCCTCGTCCATCATCAAATCTCCGAAGATCACGTTCACCTAGCCCGCGGCGGAAAACCAGAGCCAGTGACCTCTGGAGATGAGGCGACTGATATACTGACAACTGAAGACCCTCTATTGTTAGCTCGAAGGATGGTGGCAGTTACGCAGCGATGGACAAGTGCAGTAGTAGCGACGTTACCTCCGAGATATTAGTCACGATCGACGACGTCAAGGCCATTGCGCTAATAGACACTGGTGCAGACTATTCCGTTGTCAGTAATGCTCTCGCAAAGAAGCTTAAGAAGGTGACGACTGAATGGACCAGACCTCAGATACGTGCCGCTGGAGGGCACTTAGTTAGTCCCGTGGGGTTATGCACCGCAAGGATAGGAATAAGAGGATTTGTGTATGTCGGCAGCTTTATTGTGCTTCCTGAGTGCTCCCGGGAACTGGTTATAGGCATGCACGTTTTGCAAACAAACAATGCATTCGTCGACTTGCAAGAGTCCCAGGTTTCGTTTTCTACGGAGAATGCCGTCGCCTTCTGTCATGCGGAGAAACCAATCGTTCTACCTCTCCGCATTGTGGACGAAGATGTAACCGTGCCGCCACGCTCCAGTGTGACCGTTCTTTTTAGCAGTGAAGTTCTCCGTGACTGTGACGGATTAGCGGACAGAAACATCGGACTGCTACTAGAAAAAGGACTATGCGTGGCAAGAGGACTTGTGAGCTTTCATGATGTATGTGCGTATGTCCTATTAACTAACTTTGGAAATGAGCTGCAGCATGTTGCGAAGGGAACATCCGTAGCATCGCTGCATGAGTACGTGCAAGTCTCAGATGTTTGCACTCTTGATAAAGCTTCAGAGACAGCAGACAACGTACTCCAGTCAGTAGACATTGACGGAGAGCTCTCGTCATCTCAGAAGCAACAGATTGCTAACCTCATCAGAGAGTGCGCCGAGTGCTTCTCCACCTCGTCGAAAGTCGGACGTACTCCCGTCGCAAAGCACCGTATCATGGTCCAAGAAACACGTGAGACCTGTGCATCAGCGCCAATACCGAGTAGCGCCAAAAGAAAGGGAAGCCATCAAGAACCAAGTGCAGGAAATGCTCAATGATGATGTAATCCAGCCATCCAACAGTCCATGGGCATCACCGGTAGTGCTAGTCAAAAAGAAGGACAACACTCTGCGGTTTTGCGTTGACTACAGAAAGCTGAACCAAGTCACAAAGCGTGATGTTTACCCGCTCCCACGGACCGATGATGCCTTGTATAAGTTACGCAATGCTCACTTCTTTTCGTAATTGTACTTATAAAGTGGATATTGGCAGATTGAGGTGGACGAACGAGATCGCGAGAAGATGGCGTTTGTGACCCCAGACAGACTATACGAGTTCAAAGTGCTCCCTTTGGTTTGTGCTCTGCTCCCGTTACCTTCCAGAGGATGATGGACACTGTGCTCTCCGGACTCAAGTGGCAATTGTGTCTCGTCTACCTCGACGATGTAGTGGTTTTTTTCTTCTACCATCGAGCAGCACATCCACCGACTGAGAATGGTACTGGATGCTATTTGCGTGGCAGCACTGACCATCAAACCAGAAAAGTGTCACTTTGGATTTCGTCAGCTTCAGTTCCTCGGGCACATTGTTAGTGCGGAAGGCGTCCGCCCAGACCCGGAAAAGATTGCAGCAGTTGAAAATTTTCCGAAATCGCAAGACAAAGAGGCCATCAGACGATTCCTGAGAATATGTGCCTACTACAGACGCTTTGTTGAAAAACTTTGCTAAGGTCGCTGAGCCTCTGACACGGCTAACGAAACAAAGTGTACCATTCTCTTGGCGGGAAGAACAAGAAGCGGCTTTCTCAGAGTTGCGACGCCATTTGCAGTCTCCTCCAATACTTGCCCATTTTGACAAAGAGGCCGATACAGACATACATACCGACGCGAGTAACGTTGGTCTCGGTACCATCCTCGTTCAGTGGCAGAATAGAGAATAAAAGGTCATTGCTTACACGAGCTGCACTCTATCGAATGCTGAGTTCAATTACTCAGTGACAGAGAAATAGTGTCTCGCAGTTATATGGGCCATCAGCAAGTTTCGCCCATACCTCTACGGCAGACCGTTTCGAGCAATCAGTGATCATCATTAATTGTGTTGGCTGGCAAACATCAAGGACCCTTCAGGAAGACTTGCTAAATGGAGCCTGCGTCTGCAGGAACATTGCATCACTGTGGTCTACAAGTCCGGTCTGAAGCACAATGACACGAATTGCCTGTCTCGTGCACCTGTTGAGTCTCCATCATCTGACCAAGAACAAGACAACCCATTTCTTGGAGTTCTGAATGTGTCGGAGATGGCTCGTCCTCAGCGAATGGACCCGGAACTACGCCCGCTTATGCAATACTTGGAGGGTCAACCAAATTAAGGTACCACGAGTTTTCGTCCGTGGTTTGACATCCTCTGTCCTCCGGAACGATGTCCTATACAAGCGCAACTTCGTAAACACCGGTGAGACGTTTCTGCTTCTTGCACCATCATCACTGCGAGCAGAAATCTTAGAAGCGTGTCATGACGACCCATCGTCTGGCCATATGGGTAGTAGTCGCACTTTGGTCAAAATTCGCTGGAAGTATTATTGGCCGAAATTAAGTGATTCGGTGCACCATTATGTTAAGTCATGCCGGGATTGCCAGAGACGCAAAATACCACCATCGAAACTAGCGGGTCTGTTTCAACCAATAGAGCCACTAAAAGGGTCATTTCAGCAAACGGGAATGGATTTGCTTGGTCCATTTCCTCTCTCTTCATCGGGAAAGCGCTGGATTGTGGTAGCAACAGACTACATGACTCGATATGCTGAGACATCACCTCTCGCGAAAGGAATGGCGAACGAAGTAGCCTAGTTTTTCGTCACTCAGATTTTACTACGACATGGCGCACCACAGGTTGTCAGTACAGACAAAGGAACAGCATTTATTGCCCGTTTGATGCAGTCTGTTATGAAGTTCACCCACACCTACCATAGAAGGACTACAGCATACGATCCGCAAACAAACGGATTAACCAAAAGGCTCAATAGAACTCTCGCCGACATAATCTCGATGTATGTGGACGTTGAGCACCAGTCATGGGACAGTATTTTGCCTTATGCTACATTTGCGTACAATACCGCAGTACAAGAAACGACACACTTCACGCCATTTCAGCTTGTTTATGGTCGGACGGTCACAACGACCTCAGACGCGATGTTATTACCTGTCAACGATTCGAATGAGAGTGACCCACACATCAGCGACTACATAGAAAGGGCAGAAGAGGCACGGCAATTGGCAAGGCATCGTATCATTTTGCAACAAGGCTCCGACGCAAGTCGCTATAATCTGAAGCGGAGAAACGTACACTACAACCCCGGAGACAAAGTGTGGGTGTGGACGCCTATACGCGCACCTGGCCTATCGGAAAAACTAATGCGGCGCTATTTCGTCCCTTACAAAGCATTTCGCCGGTTAGGTAGGCTAAACTAGAAGTGATTCCTGAAGGACAAGTGTGCTCAACCCGACGCAGGAATCGCCCAGACGTCGTACATGTAGTACGAATGAAGCCGTACTACAAAAGGCACTGAACGAGACAACTGATAAATATGCTTAAACATCAGACAAATACCCCTTTACAAAACTGTTTGACGTCAGCGTACGCATCGGTACGATGCGTTTCGCGAGGGGGACTAATTACACATGTTGTTAGGCACCTACCGAAGTCTTGCGCCGCTTCCTGCTCTTATAAATTGTGCCACACCAACTGACAAGCCAAGCGCCCCAAGCTAAACATGCCATGCAACGCTGGCTGCACGTGTCACTACACCACGTGCTGAAAAAAAGAAAGCTGGTGGTTTTTCGAAGAGCAGCTCGAGGCGAGACGCAAGAGAAGAAGTTGACGAGGTTTTCACTAGCGAGCTGACAACCTTTGTGTATTGAGTTGACGGGCACAAGTTTGCCATTAATAAATAGCTGTTTTAGCTTCCAGTGCTGTATTTGTTCGTTACAATATCTCAAGTGCGTCGCAGTAAGATGAATCTGTGGCTCGTACGCGGGCAATGGCTTGAGCAGTGGCTTCATCAAGTAGTGAGAACAGATAGTGGAACCTATCGGCATTGGACAAGCCCAGGTTATTGTGAATGACGTGGCGGAACATGTCCCAAAATGACTGCCATTGTGTTAAGCTGCCATTGAAGCGCAAGAGCTCTATTGTGGGCAATCGGGGGCTACACTCACGTTGAAGTCACGCCATGTCCGTTGGTGAGGTCGTTGGCGGGTCCCCATCAGTGGTTGTTGGTGAATGCGCCGTTGAAGGAAGTGCGGAAATATTAAGCCTGTCTATGTGATGCTTGAGCAGGGCGAAAGCACTGGTAGTAGCGTATTCATACTCCTTGAAGGAGTTGTAGTCTTCTGCCACTTGCTCGTCTGTTGGAGTGTTTCCAGCTCGGCGTTCAGTGCGGCCAGCCTTGTCTGGACCATCTTCAAGCTGCTGTGGGGGCGTGAAGCGTTGAGAGGTCGAACTGAGTGGACTGGATGTGCTGGTTAACCTTATTAACCATCCTCGCACATCGTGCTCTATGAGACGTCCGCTTGGTCTTGGTACGCTCCATGACGGTCAGGCAGCAGAAAGACGTCCCAGACCGGGAGCAACAGCTCGGAGAGACGAAGGCTAGCTTCCCGAGTCTTCGGCCCCAGAAACGATGTCGAAATTTTCTCTGTAGCCTTTATTGACGCTGAGCGCAACGCCGTTCAAACATGGCTGGTTGGTTGGTTCTCCAACACCTTAGCACAACCCACCTATGGGGATAGGCCATGAATGGAATGGTGCCTTGCTTTTTAAATTAATTCACTTCTTGAAAGGGAGAGTTGGACTAAGTAGGTAATATAAGTAATAACTTAAAGGTGTTAGATTTCTAAACAAAAACCTTGAAAAGAAAAACATAATAAAAAGACAAAAAGAAAAAAATTCTATACATAAAACAACTGAATTTACCTATTTTTAGCATTCCATTCCTTTAGATTGTCGTAAGAAATTTGCAACAGTGGTAAAAACGCTCCTGTGGCTGAATCCAAATGCGACCGCACCAAATGAAAGAATCACCGGTAGTGTCAAGTTTAAGCCCAACTTTCGTAGGGGTTCTAGTAGATTTTTGGCTTTGAGTTTTGAATTTTGGGCATGACAAAAAAAGTGCTCCAAAGGTTCACTCTCATTACAATAAAGGCACAAAGGCGAATGTGCCAGACCAAGATCTGTGAAGGTAAAAGTTCAATAAAAAGACTTGACAACGCAGCCTTGTAATTACTATTTCTTTCTTTCTTGATGAACACCACTTGTTCTTCCAAGAGAACTTTAGCTGTGAATAGTCTGATAAAAGAAAAAAGATTTTTTGAAGTTTTTGGCCGTTGTGTGTTTTTCAAAGCGTGCTGCTGTGATATGTTCCGAAGTAGGCAAAATAAGTAAAAGAAGACCATCAAGGGAAGATACAGCTAGTGCATCTGCATGCTCGTTGAGAGCAAACATTCTATAGCCTGATACCCAAACTAGTCGAACGAGTCGCACATGTCTAGGAATGAGCGAGTAGAAAGTTTCTGAGGTACGCGAAAAAGTTGGTGAGCTTAAGGCAGTACACACCGAGAGACAGCCTGTTATAACAATCACCGCTGATAGATGTTGGGGCACTTTACGCAATGCCAGGACTATTTTCAGTAGCTCAGCTTGGTAAATAGGGGTAAAGTCGGGTAATCGAATTGAGAAAGCCTAATATAGAGAGGGTGATACGATTCCTACGCCAGCCTTTTCTTTATAAACAGAAGCGTCAGTGGCTATCACAATACCCAAGAGTCCAAACAACATCTGCCCCACAACCCCTTCTTCTTCTTCTCTTTCCGGAATTACCTACAATGCCACCGCAGCCCATTTTTTTCCGGCGATAGTCTAAACCTTGCTGGCGGAGGTATGCCGATGTCATTGTTGCCGCCGTCCTGTGTGGCAACAATAACATGCGTGCACTTTCGGCCGTGTCACGTCAGACGCCCAGATGCAGATACCATCAGCGTAGAAATATAGATAAGCCGTCTGTGCAGCATTTTGGTGAGCCGCACCAGAACCAAGTTGAAACGAATCATACTCAAAACGCCACCTTGTGTCAACCCACGACTTATTGAATGCTTATTCGTAGGCCTATCTTCAGTTGGAACAAACACGGCTCTCTTTGTGAGGTAGCTTCTAGCCCACCGAAAGACACGACCTCCAAGTTTAGCTGCTTCGGCACCACAGAGAACAGCTTCATGGTCACGTTGTCTTAGGTAGATTTCACGTCTAAAAACAAAACTACCGACAGCCGCTTCATTGCTTTCTGCTGCTGAACAGAGGTCACTAAGTCAATGATGCTACCGAATGAAGACCGAACCGACCTCGTCGCAAGCCAGCCATAGCATCAGGATACATGTTATAATGTTCTAGGTACCATTACATGCCTGTAAGCAGCATCTTCTCCATGACCTTGCTGACATATTTGACTAGTTCTACAGGCCGGTGCAACGCCTGATCCAATGGAGACTTTCCGGGCTTCAACAAACGCACTAGGTGACTGCACTTCCATTCACCAGGCGCTATAACATCGTACCAAAACTTATTGAAAATGTCTAGAAGACATCGTTATGTCTTCGGGCCTCGATGACGTAGGGCAGCATTTTACACTCCATCCGGACCTGGGGACGATGAGCGCCTGCACGTGTTCAAGGCTGCATGAAGTTCTTGCATAGAGAATGTAACCTTCATTTGCTGATCTCGTGTAACTTGAACGTCCTTTTGCAATAGGTCCATCCGTATAGAGATGTCGCCGGCGATATTCGTACAAACTTCATCACAAACATCAAACTGTGAGCGACGTTGGTGTAGCGCCAGAGCAGCGAAGGGATGACGCTGTTGCGGAGGCGAGTGAATGCCTCGCAGAGTCCTCCATACGGGAGGCAAAGGCTTTCGAGGGTCTAGCGAGTTCTTCCATCGTTGTTCCTGGAGTGTGTGCATTCGACGCTGGATTTTTTTCTGAATGCGTCTGGATTCTATGAGGTCATAGATACAAATACAGACCAAGACAATTCTGTTATGTTGTAATTTAGGTTTATGAAGCATTTAGGAATAGGCTGAACATTGGATGTTCCGTAACGCAAACGGAAACGGAAACCTGAGAGAGCAGTAAGACTTATTGGCTTCGTCACGCACGCAATATGTGTGATGACTCAATTGTTATTGGTTGTTAAAAGACACCAAGACACCCATTTTGCTGAACGTGGTCAACGTTCATGACTATTATTGCAATGAGAATGATTTACAAATGTTTCTCTGTAGAGATGGGTACAACTACGGTTTTGGCAGGTATTGCTCTATTGGCCAGTCAACGCCATAACAATTTGTCTTCCATAAATTTCCTTGTAACTTTGCCTAGTCAGACACTGTATTTACCTTATCATATGTAATTCAGTCCACGTTTTGCAGTAAACGTGCAAAAAGTATGACGGAAAGATCCATTTCATTCGGGAAGTCATTCTTTAGGAATCAAATATTAGAGAAGTTGTCCCAGAAAGCGGCCATGAAGTACCCCTGATTTTACAGCTCGAACTAGAATATTTGTGTCACCAGCTTTGACACATCGCTTACAAAAATGAAACTAAAATGGAGACCCTCCTTAGAAAGGTAAGGTTTCAAGATAAAATTAACATTATTATTATTTATGCTCAGACACTTTTCAAAAGTTTTCGCGAATTCCGTGAAGATTATATCCATTTGTACACGAGAGTTACTTGGTGTGGATGGATCAGGAAATATTTCGATGGGCCAAGGTGTTGTTGCAAAGCCTTGTCGAAAGCAACCTTGGCAGTTGGGCAATATTCTGCATTCCTGTTAGCGATTTTGACATCCGTAGCAATATTTCTTGTTTGTGTTCGTTGCGTAAAGGCTATATTTCTTTTGATTTTGACGCGTACAAATTTAACTTCTACTTTTATACACCATTTATTCAGCGAAGATGTTCAAATACTTACTTATTTCAATGTTTCTCTTCTAATAACATCTACTGATGCTTATATTTCCTCCCCGACCAATGAATCAACATTTGATAATTGTCTCGTTCCTGAATGACCGCTTCGTAATCTAGAATGACAACAATACGACGAACGACTGCGATTCTAGAATGACAACCTGTTGTCATTCTAAAATGATAATCTAGAATGACCACAATACGACGAACGACCAGCGTGACGTGGTTTCGTGCTGAGTTCGAGCGAATTTTAGCCGGCTGCGCTTGCGCTGGCCCTGAGTGCGATCGTCGGCTAAGCGAAAAAATTGTACGGACTACTGGAGTATGCCGGTGTTCCTGTGCCTTGATCTATGATTTTCTGTGCTGAAACGAGTGTAAACAGACTTCAGAGATTTGAAGCTTTGAGCGTGAGGCCTAGCATACCCCGGATGCAATTCAGAGAGATGTATTCTGCATCCAGCGTAGGCCTCTACCGTCGAGTTCTTATGAACCAGCACATGCGAGGAACTTCGACTAAAAAAATCGATGGCAGTTTTCTTCGCATCATAGACACTATATATGACTTCCGAAGCATCGCGTGCTACATACGAAGGAGTTTTTATCTGCACGGTGTGTGTGTTCAACAGCGGCATTCATCATCGCTGAAAGCGAACCTCACACTAGCCCGCACAATTCGGTGATGTGAAAACGTACGTACTTTCATAAGTGTATTCGCGGATTGTACGACGCTGAAACATTCGCTGGCTTCGGTGCAAGTGGCTTCGGTGCAAATCGTTTTCGTGTGTGGCCAAGCTAATAAACAGCGTACGCTGGTTGGTAGCAGCTAGATGTGAATTCGTGTTGGGTACCAGCGACACTGACACATTCAGCTGTCAGCAGTCCCATTTTCATTCATGTAGAAGAAAGAAACTCGAACGTGTGTTGCTGCTGACATTGCCTGCATTTTACTTCTCGCTTGTTATGCTTCTCTGCCGCACTCAGTAGCACATACGTTGTTTGGCAGCATTCTAACACACACATTCATAATTTCTAGTTCATTCTGATACTCGTATACCTACAGACATGGAATGACGCTTCTCCATCGTTTTACAGTTCACTGTAATATAACACGCGTTTTGTCTACAGCCGGACAGATAACTGAAAACGTTGTGAGAACCACCTGATTTGAAATCAACTGCATGATGACACGATTGTAGGAAGAGAAGGTCACCAAATGTACGCACAAAATGAATTAAGGTGGAATAAAACTGTACTGAACTTTGTTTAGAAGAAATGCAAACAGTGCCTTTTGTGAGTTATGAGACTATTCAGAACTGTGCATGTATATATGTGTTCCTCCCGACTGTAATCATCTCAAGAAATTATTAGATGGTTTCGAACATTGAATCTTTTTGTTTCCAAGGACTGCTTCTTTTCTGTTCAGTTTTTTAGTATGCGCATTATATCGTCCCAAAACACTACACAATTCTCAGCGCAAACCGCTCCTGCGGTTTTCGAGAAGCTTCCGGACTGTAGTAGATCATTTCGATAAGATCCGCCTACTCTGCGAACTGTACAGATTATTCTGGAACCTACGCCACCACCAGCGATAACGCTAGAACATTCGACGGCAAGAGTATAAATGCCGACGCTCTTCACCGCTTGTCAGTAGTCGATCGACGGCCGACGCTCCGTTCACTGCTATCTGTGCAAGACTGCTATTGTAATCGAACTTTCCGTTTACCGGGCACAGGTTCGCCCCCCCCCAAAAAACAGTTAAATGCCAACATAAAGTCTCCTGTCTTCGGCCACGTCACGACCCCGTTACGTTTGGGTACCAGACTTCTTCCCGCGCTGGCATATCTGGGCACGCTACGTTGGTGCGCTGCGCGGGCCTACGTCACAACGCAGCGCCATTTCCCATAGGGCGCGCGTGACATCCTTTTCTCCTACGAGCTGTGTTGTGCCCGACGATTCGCTCGTCGCGGCAGATGCTCTTAGGCCTCAACGAAAGGTTGGGCTCCAAGTCGCTCGCTGGAATTCGTGCTGACCGGTTGTGCGCCCGCCCGCTCCGCGCGCTTGCGACCTTCGGCGTCACCGTAGCTCTGGCCGACTGGGCTCGCCCTACGTCACCTCCTGCCGCCGACGGCCTTCGACGACAGTGAAGCTCTGACTTACTGGACCTGCTCTACGCCATCTACAGACGCCGACAACATCTCTCGCAAGTGTACCCCGTCCTCGGACTCCAGTGACCGTGCTTCCATGTTTCCTGTCTCTCCTATCCCCTCAGTTTGTTGTTGCTTCTTCTTCCTCTTTTCTATACCTTTACTTCTACCCTTTTATCCCTCCTTACCCCCATCCCTTGTGAGCCCTGTGGTGGTGTCGCTCACTGAAGCAGACAATAACGGGGCTCACTTTTCTCTTCCTTTCTTTTTATTAAGAACCACTCGCTACGAGAGGTTGACGCGCTGCTGAGCAGGTGGTTTCTCGTTCGAGTGTTCGACATCAGCCCTTGTGCGGGAGTCGTAGCGCCCAAGGCAAGCGTACTTGCTCGGTCTTGCGGAGTTCCCTATACGGCCTGCAAGCCCATGAATGTCACACTGGGCTGCATCTTGGGTTAATAAACTCTTTGTTGTTGTTATCCTGCCTCGTGCGTGGTTTCTGCACCGTGCCGGAGAAAACGACGAACCCGGCCGCAACGTCTTCGCACGCAGCGGCAGTGGAGGACGTCGCAACCCTACATGGTTGCGCATAGTAGGTAACCCTTGTGCAAACCTATCCGCACATAACTGGCGCCCAACTTGGTTTCGGCATGACTTCAGAGCGGACACCTTCGAGGCGCTCGTTCCTGTTCGATCCTGTGGCGACGGGCTTGATCTCGTTCGAGGTGGACCGCTGCAACAGCACGGGGTACGGCCCTCTCGGCGACCCTCTGCTTTCGTTCACCGGGAGAGATCCCTTTTTCGGTGCCCCCTACGGTGATGCGAGTCGCTTGAACGAGGATCACAGTCTTAGCCAAGCCAGTAACGGGCTGTATCAGCTGTTCGAGACTCACGCTCTTGCGGGCCCGTCCCCGGCGCAGTCTCCGCTCGTTGGCCTTTCCCCGTCAGCAGCACGGTTGACAGCTCAAATCGCCGCACCCTGTCCTTCCTACCGGGGCACTCAGGTGTTGACGGGAACGCGCTAGCTGACCCGTCATGGTCGCGAGCGCAAAATGTTGACGATGTCGTTCGCGAGCCTGCTCGCTTAACCGGCAACGTTACCGCGTTCACCGACCCTCATTGACCTGAGATTCGCGTGGGCGACGCTTCCGACGGACGTGGGCCACCGTGCTCCGCTGTCGACCAGTTTGCCAGTCACGTGAGGCCTCAAGCACCAGTTGGAGCGCAAACCCTACCCTCCTTAATGCCGTGTACTGGCCCTTTTCGGTCGGACGCGCATGTTGGGGAACAGGTGCGCGCACCTGTTACGGCCGCGCCCGCTTCGGAGCAGTCACCGCTGCACGAAACTCCACCGCAGCTCCTAAACGTTCTGTTGGATGTGGTGCGCTCGCAGCCGTGTGCTTTAAAGGGAGATCCCGAGTCCCCTCAGCCAAGCGTTCCGAGTAGCTTAAGGGTACCTCTGCCTGAGTACAGCGGTTATTCAGACCGCATCAGTGCCACAGAGTACCTCGATGCGCTGCACCGCTATCAGCAGGCTACGTGGCTGAGCGACAGCGTTATGCTTGGCTCTGTTTTGCCCGTGTCGCTGACAACCCAACCGGCGAGGTGGTACCGGCTCGTCGGCCACCAAGCTCGCTCAATAGAAGAGTTTAGGGCACTCTATCGTAGCGGATTCCGTCCTCCTGGATACGAGCGCCGCATGCGTCGCGAGTTAGAGCTTCGCACACAGCATCCCGACGAATCTCTTCTCGAGGACGTTCGGGCTTTGCAGGAGCTCTACCTCCTTGCCGATCCTACGGCATCAGACGCCGAAAAGGTGGAGCGAGCCATATGCCAGGCTCATACAACCTTCCCCGCTTACATTCGGAACGCCCGTTATCGGGACCTAAACGAGCTGGCATCCGATGCGAAGCGTATTCAGGGCGACATTCTGGCGGCGCGAGCCTATCACCTACCGCCACCGCCATCCGCGTCTCTCGAGCCTCCTTGCGCGTGGGCTGATCGTGGCTCATCACACTGGTGCTCCCCGAACCATGAGGCGGCCTCTGCCGCGAGAGACCGAAACGCGCTCGATGTGTCGGACCGCTGTCTGGACACGTACTCGTACGCCCGGGCGGCCACCGTTGCCTGGCAGCGTGAACAAGAACGGAAACCAGTGGTCCAGTGCACGAGGGGATATCCGATCGTGGAGCCCCCACTGCGGCTAGCGAACGGACACCTCGTAGCTCTAAAAGATCTCCAACCCCCCCCCCCCCCCCTGTTGGAGGAAAAGGCGTTGTCTGCTTTCGTTGCCGTGAGCGTGGTCACACCGCGCGTGAGTGCAACGTGCCCCAACCGACACAAGGGCCTTCTCGCCCGTCGGGAAACGGGGTGAGCCGTCGGTGAGCTCCCCCTTGCCGGCGGCTGCAGCAGTAAGGCCGCGTTCACACTGAGCATTCCGGCCGCCGAAAGGGCTCCGAATCCGGTTCGGCGGCGGCGAGATTCGCCGAAAGGGCCCTCTTCACGCCGATCGCTCTCGGACCAATTTTTGCGGCGTCTGCCGCCAAATCGGTCACCGCGGACCAATAGGAGCACTAGTCAAGGAATTTCGAAAAATGGCCGCCAAGCCCTACTCACTTGTTATGCCGCAGTGCACATAACTGAATGTTGAAACCAAGGGTAGTTTAACCTACTCTGTGCCTACTTCGAATCCGTATTTCGTGAAAGAGGTGACCGAGCTTGCTGTTGGCATGACCGAGCTTGTTGCAGTTTTGCAGAGATAAACGAACTCACCAACGCCGCTGGCGTCGGTGGTTTTTCTGCTCTTCGTGCATTAAAAGACAGCCACTTGCCAGCAAAGTAAGCAGTACTGTCTTTTCTTGCTTCTTGCGTACGAGAATCATTGAAGTGTACACCACCGGAAAGCGTAGTAGCGTTTGCGAGCCGCGATAACAACCGGGTGACAGCGCATCCATCCCGCGTTCACCCCGTAATAGATGGCATATTCGGCGGCGCGGGGCGTATCCAGTGCGAACGACGCTGCGTTTTGGCGGCAGGGGAATTTCGGTCGCTGTAGAAAGCGGATCTTTCAGTGTGAACTAGACATAAGAGAACACAGGAGTGTAACACAACGTCTGGCACCGATGGCGTGTCGCGCTGGACATGACATTCCAGCCACGCCGGTGCCTTTAATAGCCCTTACGATCGCTGGACGAGAGTTTGTGGCGTTGCTGGATAGCGGGGCTTCTATTTCGCTGTTCGGCAAAGAGGTTAGGGCTCGTTTGCGTGACCGCTCTGTTCACATTCGAGCTTGCGACACTACCTTCCACCTCGCCAGCGGTACCACCACCTCGTGCGGCGCTGCGCGGTTGGTTGTGCGTTGGGAGAATCGCGCACGCCGACAGCGCTTTGTGCATCTCCCTGGTCTTTCCGTGCCTGTGATTCTCGGTCGCGACTCTCTCGCGCGCACAGGTATCGTGATTGACGTCGCAAGCGGAGGCTACAGGGACGGCCCTTCCGGTGCCCTACGGCATTTCCCTGCACCTCCCGTGGTCTCGGCTGCCAGTAAGTCGCCGGACGCCACGAGGAAGAAGGAGGAAAGGAGACCAAGCGTTGCCCTCGCGGCCCGCGTCTCCCCCTGCGACGCCAAGACTGGTCCTTTGGCCGGCGCGGCGGAAAACGGTCCATGCGTACAGCTTTCCCTCGAGCATAATGCTGCCGTGGTGAACGAAGTGTCACCCCCCCCAGCTAAGCAGCAACGCGAATGGCTCGCTGCCGCCTTTGCCGGACAGCTTGTCGAAACGCGAGAAAGCACGTCTGTCGTCACTGTTAACACGTTTCAGCGACGTGTTCACGGAACGCCCGGGTTGCACCTCTCTGGTGAGGCACCGGATTGAACAGACGACGCACAACCGTGGAAATGATCCTCGCCCCGTTAGTGCGGCAAAAAGGAAAGCAATTGACCAGGCACTGGATGAGTTGATTGAGACCGGAGTTGTCTAACGCTCAAACAGTCCTTGGGGTTCACCGGTGGTAATGGTTTCCAAAAGAGATGGCTCTCACCGGCTCTGTGTGGACAACCACCGGCTGAACGAGGTCACGAGGAAGGATGCTTATCCTATGCCTAATGTTGACTCGATTGTGGCTGCTCTACGTGGTGCTTGCTACTTCAGCACCTTGGATGCTAGCCGCAGTTACCTACAAGTTCAGATGGAGCAAGCGGACGCGGAGAAAACTGCGTTCACCTCTCACAGAGGTTCGTACGAGTTTACCCGCATGCCGTTTGGCTGTTCTGAAGTTGCAGCTAGGTTCCAGAGATTGATAGACCGCGTTCTAGGGGACGCTAAATGGCAACACGCCATGGCGTACCTCGACGACATCGTCATCTTCTCTCGAACGTTCGCAGAACACCTTCACCACTTGGAGGATGTCCTCGGGAGGTTGCGTGCCGCCGGGTTGACTTTCAACCCAAAGAAAGCTCAAGTAGCTGAGACTCGCATCTCACTATTAGGCTTTACCATTCAGAGCAGTCGTGTTCTGCCGTGTGAGGAGAAGGTACGTGCCATTGTGGAGTACCCGACGCCGGCAAACATTCAGGGCCTGAGGTGCTTTTTGGCCATGGTGAACTACTATCGACAGTTCATCCCAAACTGTGTGGCCCTCCAAGAGCCCTTGACGGCACTCTTGAAAAAGTCGGCACAATTTAGTTGGGGGGCCAGAACAAGAGCGAGCCTTCAAGGCGCTTTCCGAAGCTCTAGTGGCCACAGCCGAGTTAAAGCTGCCCGACCTGAACAGGGAGTTCGTTGTCCAAGCGGATGCGAGTGACTTGGGTCTCGGCGCGGTACTCCTTCAGGAGCACGACGGCGTTCTCCGTCCAGTCGCCTTTGCGAGCCGGCCACTTAACGCCGCCGAGCGTAACTATAGCGTCACAGAAAGGGAATGTCTTGCTATAGTTTTTGCTCTCCGGAAGTTCGACTGCTATGTCGACGGCATGCCATTCGTGGTGGAAGCGGACCACATGGCACTCACCTGGCTTAAGCGCTTGCGCGAGCCCTCGGGCCGCCTCGCGCGCTGGGCGTTGACCTTGCAGCGGTACAACTTTGTTGTGCGCTACCGAAAAGGAAGTTCAAACGTCGTGGCTGACGCCTTGTCGCGTGCCCCCGTTTCGGCGTCCGACACTTGTGTCCGCCACTCCCAAGAGCAATCGCATCAAGTAGACCCCGCGCCCTCTGGCTCCCAAGGGTCGAAAAGCGCGAGCCCGGATGCCGAAGTGACTTTCGAGTCTACAGCCTCGGGGAGGACGCATACCTGGTAGACCCTGTCACATCCAACGGTATCGTCTTTAGCAGAGAGGAGCTGCTCAAGGCACATCAGGACGATCCATTTTGTCAACACATCGTGGACGATCTCAAAGAGCTGAGCTCCCAAGCGGAGCGTTGCGGTCAAGCCGCCGGGTGCGAACAGACAGCTGGTATTTCTGTCGGCGCCGAGTGCCGTACGCAGGCTGGTATTGCTGCGGGCACGTTGGACTCGTACCTGCTTGATGCCGACGGCGTTCTCCTGCACTACGTCCCATCTGAAGAAGCTCCCCAGGCGTCTTTCAAGGTGGTGATACCCCGCAGTCTAAGGAAAGCCACCTTAGGTTATTTCCCCCACCCACGGTTGGCCGGACACGTGAGTGGCCTTCAGACTTTTCAAAAGTTGTGCCACTGCGCTACCTGGCCTAGCATGAAGCGCGACGCCCTTCACTACGCCCGCTCATGCTGCGTGCGCTAATGCGTAAAGCCTCGCGGGGGCAAGCCTCCGGGGCTCATGCAGCCGATCGACAGCCAACAACCTTGGCAGGTCGCGGCCTGTGACATTATGGGACCCTTCCCAAGAAGCTGGACAGGCCATGTTTTTCTCCTGGCTGTCACAGATCACTTCACGAAGTGGGTCAAACTGTTTCCCCTTCGGAAGTTAACTAAATGCGTAATCTGGGACATGTTGACCAAGGTTTTTACCATCTTTAACTTTCCGGCGGAGTTGATCACAAACAGTGCGTTCTATTTCACGGCCAAGGTGTTTGTGGATGCGTGTGCTGCCTTTGGCATTAAGCACCATAGAACAACTACATATCACCCACAGGCCAACCCGACTGAGCGGATCAACCGGAACCTCGAGCCCTTGCTGACAGCCTTTGCGCAGCAACACAGGGATTGGGATGTTTGTCTTAACGAGATCGGCTTCTCCTTGCGGTCTACGGTCAATCGCTCGACAGAGTGCACGCGCGCTTTCCTCAACTTCGGGAAAGAGCTGCCTAACCACATGAACCGCGTCCTACGGGGCAGAGGCGGGGCAAGTGCCGCGAAGGTCAGCCCGTCTGGCTACGCGGCGGAACTGCGTTCACGGATGGATGCAGCCCTCCACCTGGCGCGTTCCAACCTGGCGAAAGCACGAGCTGGTCAGAAGGCTCAATACGACCGGTCACATCGGGATGTCCGTTACGATGTCGGCGATCTCGTCCTCAGGCGAAATCACGTCTTGAGTGACGCCGCCAAAGGCATTTCGGCCTCCCTTTCCGTGAAGTGGTTGGGCTCATACTGAGTGCAAACCAAAGTGTTGCCCGTGGTATACAAGCTGGCTGACTTCCAAGGGAGACCAGTCGGCGGTCTAGTTCATGTCTCCGACCTCAAACCTTTCGTTGCCCGCAGCAACGACGTCGGGGAGGGGGAGGCGGTCACTGAACCGCAGGGAAACCGGCATAAGGCTGGTTCCGAACCACGCCACTGGTACAACCTGCAAAAACGTATGTAGCGTCATCATCATCACCATTCAACATTATCGTCAATTTTCTAGCCACCGCGCTGCGCATCTCGTGCAGCTGATGCGACAGCTCAAGGCGCGAGCTGTGGAGAACGAGTTTCTGGCCTGGCGGTTTGGACGTGGCAGCCGCCGCCGCTCCGCTTCAGCAAATCGCCCTGGATAATAAAGTGGCGAGAGAACGACACGACCACGTTGGCCGCCGTCCCGTTTTCCTCTCTCGCTACAGTGATGACCTGAAGGACACGCCCTTCGGCGAGCTACCAGCTGCCATGCTTCCGCCACTATGCCCGCCAGTGCCGCCGTTCCACCCGGCCTTACCCCAGGCATGGCTCATGCGGCTGGACGCCGTTCTCACTGTGAATAGTGTCGCGGATCAGCCGATTATGCACGCCATCTTGCTCGACGCGCTGCCGGTCGAGTTTCGTCATCTTGCTACCACATCGATCACGAGCCCGCAGCCATATGACGCCCTCTGCACTGCGCTGCTCACCTGCTACGGCCTCACATACCGACCGCTTCCAGGGTCCCGCGACTTTGGGGCTGTCACTGTGTCGCAACGTGTGCTACCAACCAGCACGCCAACCTCTAATGACCACGACCTCACCACTCCGGCTACGACTCCCTCTACCTCAGATCCTGTCACAGGAACATTGAATCCTGCACCTGACCACGATGACGAGGTAGAAGACGCTCGCGGTTTCACTGACTACATCACCAAGAGCTGCGTTCCATTGGCGCCCACGTACAAAGGTTTACCGCAGGTGCCTGCCACATGCACAATTTCCGTGACATCAACAGCACGCGACACCTCAGCGACCCCAGACTCCACGACGGCTACCTACCCGCGTGCCTCGGAGTCTGGGCACGAGATATTTTCACCCATTATTCAGCACCCGATTCCGGAGCTTCCACAGTCGACATTATCCAATGAACATGATCCTCCATCAACCTTGGCGATCTGCGCATCCTGCAAGCAGCCACTACCATCTACCTCGACGTCTCCCGCAGCTGAAGTTGTTGCCCGTCACATGCTACAGCTGAGCTTCCGAGATGCTGCTACAATGACCAAGGACCAGATGACATATTTGCTAATGGCAGAACAGCCAGCACAATCTATAACAACCACACAGGCGGACATCCACCAGGCTTCCCCGACGAGCACGGGTGCGCCAGTCAAGTCTCCGGTAGAGCTCACGCCTTCCGGATCCCATTGCCAACCTACGGAGCCTTGGAAGGGCGACACCACAACGCAACAATCTACCTTGAATTCAGACATGACCCTCATCATGACCCAGGCGACTACCGCCTTTGCGCGGAACATCGGCAGACCGGTCACAGTGGCCCTAACTGCCTGCAGTGACTTCCGTGCACTATTTCGACCACGGTGTTTCCACGTCCGTCGACTCGGTCACCCGCGCCGGCATGTCAGCCACACTGCAACGCACAGGTCGGTGTTCCATCGATGGCTACGTCCAGGCCAGAGCTGCCAGACCACTGCTCCTTGTCAACAGCCATGTCGGTGCCATGTGTGCTGTTGGAGACGCCGCCGCATCCTTTATGTTTAAGTACTTGGTCATCCTGGTTCCGCTTCAATGCATAGCACCATCTCGCCACCATCACCGGCTCGGCCTTTTCGGCGCCCTCTCACGGCTCCACCGGTGGGTACCTTGGTCAGACACGCATTCTCAAAGCACCGGGTGCGCTCTCGAGTGATCCCGCCAAGTCATCGTGGGACGCTAGTGTTTATGGCCACAGCGACCCGATGCTTCCATCTTTGCCTGCTGCGTTTCTCCCAGTGTCGCCCGCCAGAGACCAACTGGTTGCCAATTGTCCCTTCCAGTTGACGACCTGGACTGCTCACGGACCCCGTTTTGTTTCGCGAACCTAACTCGGTTGCATATACGCTCTCATTATTTTCATTCCAGCTTCATTTCTGCGGGGGGGGGGAGTAATCACTAGCGTCATCATCATCGCCATTCATCCTCATCGTCATTTTTCTAGCCACCGCGCTGCGCCTCTCGTGCAGCTCATGCGACAGCTCGAGGCGCGAGCTGTGGAGAACGAGTTTCTGGCCGGGCGGTTTGGACGTGGCAGCCGCCGCCGCTCCGCTTCAGCAAATCGCCCTGGATAATAAAGTGGCAAGAGAACGACACGACCACAATGGCCGCCGTCCCGTTTTCCTCTCTCGCTACACGTACTTAGGCTGATTTTCGCCCATGGCATGTAGCGGGACGTTATCCCCTCCATGCAAGGGAGCAGAGAGTTATAGCTGCTGTGCGAGAGGCCATCCAGCAGCAACAGTAACGGCTACCTGGCGAGCTTTCTCCCTGGGAACACCATTACACGCGCTGCGCGCGCAATATCCTCCCAGTTCCCAGCACTGCCAGCTGCTCGAGAGAGAAAAGCCCTTACCCCGGTGGCTCACTCTCTGATTGAGTATCTTCCGCGTAGTCGGCGGGAGAAGGGAAGCGTGCGCTCTATTCGCTCACGCAACCTTCAATCCGACGGAGTAGGCTCTCTTTATTGGGTCAGCCTGTCGCGCCTCCGGGGCCGCACCTTCAGTGCGTTTTCTGCTTTTCACCGACACCCCAGCATTCTTGATGTCCTCCTTGATGTCCCGTTCCTCCAAGAAAAAAAAACCCGTGAGACCAGCCGCGTGCTCAGTCGTTCCTCAGGCCCCGGCCGCGTCCATGCCGCCTCCGTTGAATGCTCGCCCGGCCCCGGCTAACATGACACCGCCTCGTCGTGAAGTTGCTACGTGGACGTTCCAACAAGGCACTTTGGCCCCAGTCGCCTTCGTGTAGACTCGTCGCTGGTCCAAGCAACGCAAAGTATGGGGGGGTGTAGACCTCGAGTGCGTACCGCGTCCTTTCTGTGGATGCACCCTTTCGGACCTGCTCGACGCTTCCAGAGGTGCCTCGATGCCACCTGTTCCTGAGGCCTCCTACTGCGACGATTGTGGTGTCCTGGTGCACGAGGCTACCCACCTCCGTTCGCGGGTTCACCGAGCGAAGTCTGGCGGTTCCCCTGCGGTCCTGTTCACTCAGGCGGTGCCGCCTGGCCCGGGCCTTCAACCTGCCTTGCCGACCAACTCCAATCAGGCGGTCGTGGCGGCGCTCGTCACGGACTCTTCATTCAAGTCGGCCATCACTGCTGCGGTGTCCTCCGTCCTCCCGCGGCCCAAGGCTCCTGCTGAGACGCCGCTGAACGAAGACACCGGGGCGCCCGACGATCTCGTGGACGGCACGGAGCCGGATTTCAGTTTTTTCGGTGTCAGTGGATGCTGTTATTACAGCGTCTTTAGGGCGGCCTTGGTCTTAGGAGGGGGGGGGGGATGTGGGAATCGAGAGCGCCTTCCTACCTGGCGCCTCGTTCCCAGCTGCCGCACGCGCACCGACAGCGTAGCCCGGGCGTGCATAAGCACCGGCATCCGCCAAGATGGCTGCCAGGGCGCCTCTTGGTTTGGGCCAGTCAACCGTCGGCTTCTTCCCGCGCTGGCATGTCCGGGAACGCTACGCTGGTGCGCTGCGCGGGCCTACGTCACAACGCAGCGCCATTTCCTATTTGGCGCACGTGACATCCTCCTCTCCTACGAGCTGTGTTGTGCCCGATGATTCACTCGTCGCGGCAGATGCTCTCAAGCCTCCACGAGAGGTTGACGCGCTGCTTAGCAGTTGGCTTCTCGTTCGAGCGTTGGACTTCAGCCCTTGTGCGGGAGTCGTAGCGCCCTAGGCAAGCGTACTTGCTCGGTTTTGCGGAGTTCCCTATACGGCCTGCAAGCCCGCGAGTGTCGCACTGTGCTGCATCTTTGGTTTATAAACCAGTTGTTATTGTTATCCTGCCTCGTGCGTGGTTTCTGCGCCGTGCCGGAGAAAACGACGAACCCGGCCACAACGTCTTCGCAAGCAGCGGCAGTGGAGGACGTCGCATCCCTACACGGTTGCGCATAGTAGGTAAGCCTTGTGCAAACCTATATTCACAAATTATATCATCTGAAGCGTTGCACGCAGTGCTTGGTTCCAATCTTATGACTGATATCTGTTGCATCATGAAGTGTCTGGTGTGGTTTATTGCATTGGAGGACATTTTGGCTGCAGACTACGTTCAAGAACCTTCCGCAAAGGGTTCAGTTGCAATCTTATAACCGATATCTGTGACTTCTTGAAGTGTTCTGTGCGATTTGTGTTTTTAGAAGATATTTTGACTACAGACAATGTCCAGAAGTCTTCCATAGAAAATTCAGTTGCAGTCTTTTGAGCAATATCTGTCCCATCATAAAGTATCAGAGTTAGTTGTGTTAGAGTATATTCCGACTAGAGACAATGCCAAAAAAGCATTCTACGCAGCGGTTGGTTCCTATTTTATGTACATATCTGTTGCATCATTGGGAGCCAGGTGTGCTTTCTTGCATTAGAGAAAATTTTCGATACCGCCATCATGAAAGCCCCTCCATACAGGGTTCAATTGCAATCTTACGATCTAAATCTGTGACATCATGAAGTGTCAAGTGTTGTTTATTGCATCGGAGAACAATTTGGCTGCAGACTACGTTCAAAAGCCTTCCGTACAGGGTTCAGTTGCAATCCTATATTTGATATATGTGACATCAAGAAGGGTCCGATGTGGTTTGTCGTTTTATTTAATCATTCGACTACTTGACAACGTGCGAAAGCCTTCCATGCAGTATTCTCTTGCAATCTTACGATCGATATGTGTGACATCACGAAGTGTAGGGTACAGTTTGTCGTTTCAGAGAATATTTTGACTGTAGAGAACGTTCAAACGTCTTCTATACAGAATTAAGTTGCAGTCTTATGAGCAATATCTATCACATCATGAAGTGTCAGGCACAGCGATTTGTGTTAGAGGGTATTTGGGCTACAGACAATGAACAAAAACATTCTACGCAGTGCTTGGTTCCTATCCAATGTCAACATCTGTTGCATCATTAAGGGCCAGGGGTGCTTTCTTGCATCGGCAGATAGTTCTGAAACACACATCATCAAAAGCCTTTTAGGTAGGGCTCAATTGCAGTCTTATGCCCTAAATTTGTGACGTCATGAAGTGTCAAGTGTAGTTTATTGCATTGGAGAACATTTTGGCTGTCGGAAACGTTCAAACGCCCTCCGCACAGGATTCAGTTGCAATCTTATGATCAATATTTGTGACATCAAGAAGTGTCGGGTGTGGTTTGTGACTTAAAAGAATATTTCGACGACTGAATGTTCAAAAGCCTTCCATAGAGGGTTCAATTGGAATGTTAGGATTGATATCTGTGATTTCATAAAGTGTTGGGTGGGATTTGTGTGCTTGGAGAATGTTTTGACGACAGAGAAATTCTGATGTCTTTCATACAGGATTCAGTTGCAGTATTTTGAGTAATATCTGTCACATGATGGAGTATCAGGCACAGTTAGTTGCATTAGAGCATTTTTCGACTACAGAATATGCCCAAAAGCATTCTATGCAGTGCTTGGTTCCTATCTTATGACCAATATGTGTTGCATCATTTGGAGCCAGGTGTGCTTTCTTGCATTATAAGATATTTTAATACACACATCACCAAAAGCCTTCCATACATGATTCAGTTGTAATCTTATAAATGATATCTGTGACATCTTAAGTATTGGGTGCAGTTTGTTGCTTTAGAAAATATTTTGACTACAGAAAACGTCAAGTGTTCCATAAAAGATTCAGTTACAGTATTACGACTAATATCTGTCATATCAAGAAGTGTTGGGCACAGTTAATTGTGTCAAGGTGTATTTCACATAGAAAATGCACAGAAGCATTCCACGCAGTTGCTGTCTTATGACCAATATATGTTGCATCATGAAGAGCCAGGTGTGGTTTCTTGCATTAGAGCAAACTTCCATCGCAGACAACATATGAAAGCCCACATAGGGCTCTATTGTAGTCTTATTGCCTAAGTCTGACACATCACAAAGTCTTGGGTGTGATTATTAAGTTAATGAGTGCTGTGTGTTATGAAGCGTAGATGTACTGAATATACTAGAATATTCAGAATAATATTAACTAATTTTATAGTGTAGGTATAGCAACCTGTAGATTTTTATACCTTCGTTTTTACAAACCTGATTTCTAAAGATAATTAGGGGTGGCCGCCTATTAGTCACCGAAGAGAGGGGGGTGCAATGTCCGCTCTATAGATTATTATAATAGCGAGGGGGCGCTAAGGCAGCCCCTACATTCACATAATATAAAGAGGCAGGGCACTGCGGCGATAATACCCCTCCCCTTAAGGAGACCCCTGCGCATGCCTATAATAGGCGCACAGTATTCTAGATGTGACTTTTCGTTTACGGGAGTGGCGCACGCACCAATGTTGATTTTTGGTGCATACCGCTGGGGTTTATTTGCTCACTGCGATGTCAATTACTTTTAAAATAGTCGAAACTAAGGCGGGTGAAGCACTACTTTAACGCGCTATGGTATCTTCGGCCATGTACGAACACGCTCCAGTTCAGAACGTGCCGTTCTGAGCTGGACTAGAATAGTTTCAAGCCAAAGGATCAAGCAACACTTTGCATCGGCCTTGGACGCGTGAGCCTCAACGCGGCCGACGCGTGCCAGTGGTTGCGCGTCCTTTTCCTTCACAGGCGCGACTAGATGCTTTTGACGAGTAGGCGTGAGCATACGCGTCAAAAGGGCCAACCACTGGCACGCGTAGGCTCAAGCCTACGCATGCCAGTGGTTGGCCCTTAATCCGAGCAAAGTACGCGTAGGAGATTGGGAGATGTTTTAGACTGCAACCAAACGTTTTGAAGACACCAACTTGGTTCCTTCCTCAGGGGTGACTGCGGAGGCTACGTAGCAGCGGCGTCTTCGAAGCACTCGCGGGGTACAAAATGACCCCCCCCTCTCTCTCTCTCTCGTTTTGCCGCGGATCGCAGCCCTTGTGTATACATTTGGGGAAGGGTGCCGAGAGACTCGAGTGGTTGGTGTTGTGGGCTGTCCTATGTATGTGCCCCGACTCAAGTAACAACCTTCTCCCCCAGTTCTGCTCGCTTTCAAAGATGGCCGTCGCTTCGAAATTTATCTGGCGATCTAACATCTCAGCATGTTCGGCGACTTCTCTGCGTTCCTTGTAGAACTTCCGCAAATTGTTGGCGTGTTGCTTCAGTCGTTGCGGTAGGTTTTTCGTCTCGCCGGTATAGGACGAGGGGCACTCAGCGCATGGAATTTCGTGATCGACACCGGAAGCCCTGTCCATTGTTGGTTGGTCTTTCGCGTGGGGGAGGAGGCGGCCCATGGTACACGAAGGCACGTGCGTGATTCTTCTTGAAGATCCGCGCCAACACCTCGCTCGTTCCCTGAACGTAAGAAACCGGTACGCGTTTCGGGGGGGGGGGGGCTGCCAATTAAGGTCGATTAGGGTTTTCGTATCCTCTGTTGCTCTGCGCGGCGGATGGCGGCTCGAATGAATTTTTTCGGGTATCCGTTTTTTCTTAGGCCCGCAATTACGCGGGCCTGAGATTGGAGCGGGCACCGCTATGCGATGTGGCGACGTGTGCTCATTGCGCAATATTTCTGGTAATACCGAAAACACCGCAGCGGTGAGTAGCAGATACAATGAGCTTGCTGTTTAATCATGCGCTAACCACTGAGCTGGAATGGCTCAATGGTTAACGCCTCGCTTTCATGACGCGGAGATATGACATTCGATTCCGCGTGCCGGAGTGCTTTTTTTCTAGATTTTTTTTTCTTGCGTTGTCATATATATGGATACGTATACATATACGGTGCATGACATCGACGCCGACGTCGACGCTGACGCCGGTAGCAAAATCCAGCCGAGAGTGTCCATATAATAAAAAAATCTTGAAGGGCGAAAAATACGGCTCATAGCCGGAAGACACTAAGCTGCCAGAATTTGATATCAATCATTTTGGTGGTTGCCACGGCGTTGAAAGTGTTTCCAGCCAAGAGGTTGACGGCCGGTCTTACACAGATCAATATACTTTTCACATAACATAGCCATGCTGAATAATTCTGGTTTCATTAGCATTTTGCTTAAGGTTTGTTGGCATTCTGGAGCGTTATACTTATAATTTAATTCTGTATAGCGTGAGATTTATT
Source organism: Rhipicephalus annulatus (assembly GCA_013436015.1). NCBI lineage: Eukaryota > Metazoa > Arthropoda > Arachnida > Ixodida > Ixodidae > Rhipicephalus > Rhipicephalus annulatus. Next base: position 15,184 of record WOVY01000811.1, on the reverse strand, counting down.
AGCGACATTTTAACTAGACTCTTTGAAAAGCACGCGCAAATGCAATGATGTTTAAACCCATCGTTGTCATTGTTTTTAGAATTGTTTGAACACAGAATAAGCGTGGAATATTTGGACAGCCAGTTGACAGGAGCATTCAGTGTGCCGCATAAATAAGTCGCCCAACTGCAGTGTGCTATGCACTTTGATACGCTTTACCGGAGTGTGAACAGAAAATAAACTAGGCAAAGAAAGGCTTTTTTTTTCGACAAGTTACAGCAAAAAGTGCAGCGCTACTTGCGTCCGTTACGTTCTGAACTTCTCGTAAATGTTTTCTCCAAAGGAATTGCTACTAACGGCTACCTGCACTTGTGCGCTGATGAGTGGTGTTCGAGAAGTACCTGACAGAAAGAGCGGCAGATTGTCAACTTTTAAAAATGCACCGAAAAAAAATGCTTTTGAGGTGAATTGAGGGCACTGGCATCACATATGGTCGATGCTCTCTGTTCTGCCGCAGACCGCTTGGTTCACCTAAAGGATCATTGTCCACACAAAAAAACGTCGCACAAACAGGCACACGTGCCACTGCCGCTTGCTGATGTTGAATGTCAGCGACGTTGTATTCATGCCCTATCAAGAGTAATAAGTGCATGGTTTCCAAGTTTCTGGCTTATGATTTTAACAACTGCGACCTCGTGAATATTTATGTCTGAAAAAGCATTAGCGTACGCATGCCACTCGGCAGCCTGCACGATTATTTCTTTTCGAAAGCTACTGCGTGAACACTCCAAGCGCCTTTTTGCCATCTATTATAGGGAGAGTATCAATATTGTGAATTTTCACTCTTGAAGCGCGTACTATTTATTCTAACGTCACTATGACATCTAAACTGCGTTACAGTTACACAGTGCTATTTTTTTGTTTACCAGGTATGAGAAGTCAAGCAAAAACGCGTTCTCATTCCTAGAGCATGAGGAGTGATGATGTTTTAATAGTAGCTGCCTATACTCCACGTGTTACTCCCCTATTTCTCGCGGCGCAGGAAATATAATATAAAATGTTGTTCCAACCATTCGATTACATTTCAGTGCCAACAAAGTCACTTTCTGACAATGCTGCTACTATTGCGCCTAATTGATAGACTTAGGGTAATTTCTTTCAGTTTAGATGCCATCTTGCTTGTATATGCCGAAGTTTAAGTGCTTTGTGAAATTTGATATAATATATAGCTTTATTATACGTGGTCATGTGTATACTTTTCAATACAGTACATAAATTTACAACGCTTTTACCGACGTCCTTCGCCCAGTAGAAAACTTTCAGAAACTCAACGATTAGGCAAATTTGTGATGTGAGATTACTTTTCAATATATGACAGTAGACTTGCTTGCACTGTGAAAAAAAACAAGAAAAGAAAACGCCTATAACTAATAACAAAACCTTTTAAGGCAGCATAACAAGCTGTTTACTTTCTTTAAGTGCTCATAATTTAATTATTTATACTGAATCGACCTAATGACTGCAGAACAGAGACTGCTTTGATATGATATGATAGATTATGACCTTCGTGCAAAAAGGCTAGGAAGTATGTCTTCAGGATTCAAATTTATTGAATAGCTTAGCCCTAGAACTTGTCTAAAGAAGCTCCGATGCCCCTCTCCGAATTTTTGATGCTCTAGAAATATAAAAATATACGTCTTTTATAGCGTTATGTACGTGTATATGAAGTAATGTGAAGGTACAACCGTTGAAAAATAAAGGCAACAATTGTTTATTTGCAAAGACAGTATACTAGGTGACTTATGTGAAGAACAAGGCTGATTTCTTGAAAATAATTTTAGCAACCCTGAAAAAACGGTCGACTAGACATGGACACAACTCCTCTCTTTCACCAACATTTGCCAAAAGTAAATCTCACGCGAACAGTTTTTTTTTTCGCGTACCATGAGAGAATAAAATTCCTCACCTCTTCATGTCACACAATCGTGCAACTTCATAAAATAAATAGAAAACTGTTTTCCTGAATATTCAGTGTATATTTGGGCAGTGTTTCACACTTTTATGGATATTACGTCTTGTCTTGATATTCTGCGCAGTGCCCTGCTCTTGTGGGAAGACTTCTTAATTTTCGCGTATGTTTTTATCTGTGTCATTAGATGTGCAATTCAACCATTTCGTACTTTTAAGTATTATAGTATTAAGCGTTTAGTAATGTCTTATACCATAAGCTGTACACCCTTTATATACAGTTCGTTTTTTGCATGGTCAGTGTCTTGCGAATACTTTTTTATTGTAATGCGCTTCTGGCATTGGCCAGTGTTTTGGCCTGAAGTATCGACCAATAAAATAAATGGTTATAAATTACAGGAGCAGTGGCAATAAAGGTATTGGGGCTGGCAATATTCTGGAGTACTGTTTGTTCGCAGTCGTCAGAAGAATATATTTGGTCACCTTGATTTTTTATGCTCAATCTATATTGAAAGCAACATCACGTGACCACACGGTTTCAACACCATTAAACTTCGCAATGGACAAGAAAGTTCTGCAACCTAATACAGCAATACTGTTGGACGTTCTGTTGTAACACATCTATGTATACGAAGTAGCGCAAAGAATTGCACTTGACACCACACAGGAAGCTGCTTATACGTAACGTTATGTCCGCTAGAGGACCTGTTCGTCATGCCGAAAAACGAAAATTCCATTTTTCAAGCACAGTGCCAACTTTTTGTACAGGATTCATCTCGGTGACCAGGGCATTTAGTGCGGAAGTAAAGACAGGCCAGCGTCTGGAAGCACGGTGTCAAATATCTAGAATGTTGACAAGAAAAGTAATGACAAAACGACGGCAAACCCCACAAGAAGAATTCGGAGGAATTAAAACTACGGAATTTTCCAAGGGAATAGCATAACAAAAGTCATTGAAGTTTTATTTAGATCAATTAGCAAAGTGGTAGTATGCTTGCGGGCGTTCAATAATTGTGCATGCTTCAAGACAAATTCAGATGGTAAGGAAACACATTACGGAAAATAAACGAAGTACAAAGACGAGTCGTGTGCTGACGTCGACGAAAAAAGTGTGCGTGCTACCACGCCATTTGCTCGTTTAACCAATCTCCGCATGCAGGAACAGCGCGACGAAAGATGGCGGGCGCGTTTCCTCTCCACTTCAGCGGCAATCGTTGACTGACCTCACACGCTTTGAGTAGCACTAAGAACATACGACGCGTGAGGCGGATGCTATCACTTCGGACATTATACGGAACATTACGGCTATGACGGAAGCACTCGTGCTGTTTTCATATGAACGCTATAGAAATATTCCACATGGAGTGGCTATTGTTTTCGGCAATGAACGTTTTCCGCAGTACTTTGGGTTCTACGGAACCGAAATGCGTGCTTTCTACCGTGCCAATAGTCTTTATGTTTGCTGGAAGTGTTGATTGCCTTGCTGAAATAAATAATTGTTTATTTATAATAGTCGCAGAAAGTCTAACGTAGAATAGTTTTTGTTCTTTTTACCAGAATGCCTTCCTTTTGTTCCTGTTTTATAGACAGCACCACTTTTTCAGCGCTGTTATCAAAAGAAACATGGCGTCCGTGATCTGAATGGGTTAGTGTGTGGCTGTGAGAGGACTGTTTACCTTTCCCAGAAAAACAAACTCGTATTAAGACCAAAGACAATTTTAGGGGCGAAGCTCTTTATTGCGGCACCCGTTCGCCCCTCATAGCCGTTTTAGTATGTAACACGTATAACATTTTGACCTCCAAGGTTGTGCCGGTGAAGATTTTCTTCTGTGCGTTGTTAAACAACAAAAAATAGTGCTCAATGTACATGCCAATGGCTGCTAATGGGAAATGAGAGACAGAAGCATTTAGCTTTCAGTTAATGCGCACGCTGCGATCCCCATTAGCAGCCATTGGAATGTACATTGAGCACTATCTGACAAGAAAGGGTTGCTACGTTACACTCGCTGGGTGTAACCTCCTTAGTTTTAGATTAGAAAGGTTTAGCGAGCTTTGGGCCGCAGTGCCATGAATACAGTGAACTAGTATATACCATGAACTCGAAGTGGTTAAAGGTGGGAAGTAGACCCGAAGCGGAAGCCGTAAGAAAGTGTGTGTGTGTGCCACCTCTCGTTTAGTCCTTGGAATGTCCGCTCGATGGCGGTGCTTCTATATGAGGAATATATTGGGCACGGCGGCTCTGCCAGTATGGCGTCTAATCCGCTCGTCTTCCTACTGCAGATGTTCGTGGGACCGGCGCTTCTCGGCACCGCTAGAAGCGCCGAACTACATGAATTGCCCTGGACTGCACTAGACCATGACGTCACCAGCTGCCACGCGCTTCCAAATGCGACCTGCCACATGGATAATCTACAGTATCTGCCACTGCCTCACCGGACCTCAACGTGCGCCGACCACTTGGCGCATCACTTCATACCAGCGACACCACCCACCAAGCTTATAAATTGCCTACCCGCCAGCACCGCAGCCATTGGGCACGGCGGCTCTGCCAGTATGACGTCTAATCCGTTCGTCTTCCTTCTGCAGGCAAGAAAAAATTATGGAAAATGCTATCGTTCAAGTGACCCGTTTTTGGTAGTGCTACCGTGCCCATGGCTGTGTTGTTGTATCTATGAAACTGCAGTGTGTGTGCGAAAGTTGCTCATGCTAGCCGGGGATATCGAATCAAACCCAGGCCCGGATTTAGCTGCCATTGCAAAGCAACTGCAAGCAATAGCGGCCGACATCAGAGATATTAAGGAAGAGCGGCTAGCTAACATTGACAAGAAATTAGATGGCCTGGCTATACTAGAAGTTAAAATAGAATCTTGCCAAACTCAGATTGATTCTATGAGTCGAGCCATTGAAGTTCTGGAAAAGAAAATGGATGACTTGGACAACCGTAGCCGGCGCAATAACTTGATTGTTTATGGTCTCTCAGAGGTTGACGGAGAAACAAGCGATACGTTAGCGGACACCGTGAACACGACTATAATCAATGAGATACTCGAGTTAGATAAGGTTGCCATAGAACGGATACACCGGTTAGGTAAATCTGCACCCAAAAAAAAAACATGGCCAGTAGTTTTTAGGCTGTTGGACTGGAGAAAGAAAACAGAAATTCTAAAAAGAGGATTCAAACTGAAAGGTACTGCGTTTGCTATCGGCGAAGACTTCTCGCCGAAAGTACGAGAAGTAAGAAAGAAGCTATGGGATAGTGCGAAGCCAAACCGTGAAAACAAAGAAAAGGTTACCCTTTCATTTGACAAATTGTACACTGACAAGCGCGCATTCGTTTGGAGCGATGAAATGAGCGACAAGATACCGATGAAAAAAAACGACCAAAATGCAAGCAAAGGTCCAATGAAAGAAACCAAGCAAAAAGAAAACCCGAACAAGCCAACGACACGAAGCAACGCGCTGTTAAAGAGCTAACCTTGCTGAACATAAATGCCTGGAGTATACTAAACAAGATAGAACAACTCGAGCATATCTTACTTGATTATGATCCTGACCTTGTGGCTATAACGGAGACATGGCTTTCCCCAGACGTATCCAGCCATGAAATTGCTCCCCCAAACTACTCAGTTATCAGGAAAGATAGGCCAACTAGAGGCGGAGGGGTAGCTTTAATTAAAAAATGTATCCCTTTCACATGTTTGCCCGAGGTAGCAAGTGCGGAGGCTGTTTTTTGTAAGATAGCTTGCGACGGCCCGAGTACAATCACTGGATGCGTCTATCGTAGCCCGTCCTCCGGTGAAGACGGTATATCTTTCATCCAAGAATTTCTTTCGCAGCATGCACGCAGCAATCGTGTAATTATTATGGGTGACTTCAACCTCGCTGATTTTGACTGGGATACTATGCACCACACGTCTCTGTCATCGAAAGCACTGGTTAACTTAATGCTTGATTTTAATCTTCATCAGGTAGTAGCCGATGCAACACGCATACAAGGAACCACTGAAAATATTCTCGACCTCGTCCTTCTGAGCGACCATTTTCCAAACGAGCAAATCGAGATAAGCGTTGCTGACGGGATATCTGACCACAAGATGCCTGTTTGTCGGTTGGTACTTGATTGTAAATTCACAGTTCGCCCTACTGCAGTAACCATTATCAATTATCAGAAAGCCAACAATGACAGTATTCAAACGTATCTCGCGCATGAATTCCAACCTTTTTTTGAAACTGCCTCAGACATGTCCGCAAATGTAAATTTGTTGTGGCTCCAGTTCAAGGTCATTGTTCTTCACTGCATCAATACTTTTATACCTGTGAAACACAAAAAAAACCAACCTAAAAAACCCATGCATAAATCGAGAAGTTGTCCAAGCGAAACGTCAAGTAAAAAGGTTACGGCGGGCAGCGAGGATCAACCCCGCCAACTCATCAGGTAACGAGAAGTTATTAAATGCAGTCATGAGACTGAAAATAAAGACGCAGCAAGCCAAACAGCATTACTTCAACGTAACCCTTCCAAACTTTATCACAAATAGCCCGCAGAAATTCTGGAGGCATTTTCGTAAAAGTCCTGAAGCGTTGTCTACACAAACAGCAGAAGAGAAGGTAGCGAAGTCGAATGCGCATAATGATTTCTTCCGCTCGGTATTCACGACACATAATGGCATTTCACCTTATTGGGAACAGCACAATACTGACAAAATTGACGAAAATAACATCACAGACGCTGGAATTATGCAACTATTGCTTAACTTGGACCCGAAAAAATCCACCGGCCCTGATGACATACCGAATGAATTCCTAAAACGATATGCAGAATGGTGTAGCAAGTACCTCAGCCTAATTTTTCGCAAGTCGCTTTCAACATCTACCCTTCCGGAAGACTGGAAAATAGCAAAAATAGTACCAATTCACAAATCAGGAGACAAAAATGACGTTTCAAATTTCATGCCCATTTCACTAACAAGCACGTCATGCAAATTACTTGAGCACATAATCCTGAAGCATTTAACTGTTTACTTGGAAAAAGTGAACTTTTTATCACCTATTACACAGCTATTACACAGCTAGCACAGCTATTACTGTGCTACCTTACACACAGTAATAGCTGTGTGTTACACAACTATTACACAGCTAGCAGAAGTAGTTCACGACCTCGCACTATCAATAAACAACCACGCGCTAACAGACATCATTCTGTTGGATTTTTCCAAGGCATTTGATTGTGTAGGCCATACTAAATTAATCGGGAAATTGAAAAATGTGATTGGCAAAGGCGCAATATCGGCATGGGTAAAAGACTTCCTCTCGAACAGGTCCCAGTTTGTTGTCTTCGAAAACACACCATATGAGACTGTACCTGTGACATCCGGGGTTCCGCAGGGGTCAGTCCTGGGACCGTTATTATTCTTAATTTTTATTAACGACATAACTTCCAATATCGAGTGCAACATCAAGTTATTTGCAGATGACTGAATTATTTACAGGGAAATTATTAGCTATACGGACCACCTAATGCTTAACACGTCGCTTAGTAAAATAACGAAATGGTGTTCTGACTGGCAAATGACAATAAACATTAAAAAATCCGTTACCATGACTGTTTCAACAAAAAAAACAGCCTTCTATGTTTACATACTTCATTAATGACATACCCTTAAGTAAGGTTTCGCAACACAAATATTTAGGAATGACGCTTACTTCCGATCTTAGATGGGATTCACACATCACAAATATTACCGCCGCCGCGTTGCGCAAACTGTTCTAACTAAAACGGTGCCTAAGGACGTCCCCCACTCCTACCAAGCTGTTAGCTTACAGAACGTTCATAAGACCGCTTCTGCAATACGCAAGCACATATATGGTTTCCGCACTCGACTACCCCCATGAAAAAGATTGAAAGTGTCCAACGAAGGGCTATAAGGTTCATCTACAATAAATATAAACGGACTGACTCTCCCACGAACCTCTTGGCTGATTCAGGAATAAAAAGTTTGTCAGTTAGACCGAGGCACGCTCGCCTAAAATTCTTGTTCCAGCTAATTCATAAGAGTTACAAAGTTTATACGCATAAATACATATCTTTTTCTCAGACCCGCCCTACACGTCACAAACACGACCGCACCATAACCGAATATTCCTGCAGTAACGACACGTTTATGTACTCTTTCTTTCCCATGGCAATACGCGAGTGGAATAAAATCGACCCCGTGATAAGAAGCACTGACTCGTTATCTAAGTTCGTCGAAATGCTAGATTATTCAGTGTAGAAATAACACTTATTGTTGCGCTAACCGAACAGCACACGTGTAGCATTTCCAGCTTACAAATCTGTTAATTTCTTGTGTATTTCGTTGCTGCAGCCTTGTATTGGAACTATTCTTACCATTTTGATGGACTTGTTTCTTTGGTTTATTTCTTCTTCTTGTTACTACAGCTTGTAACATAGCCGTGTTTATGCGTAAAGTTGTGCAATTATTCCGTCTTTGTGTGCATTTGTTCTTTTTTGGTCTTCCCCATGAATCACGCCTGCAGATTCACATGTTTCTTGTACACACATTTGTATGCCCTCCTGCTATGCTCTCGGATGAGAGTGGCAGTATTGTAAATAAATAAATAAAATAAATAAATAAATATGGTGAAAACATGCGAGATAGTGGAACATGGAGTGTTGAATAGATGGACGAACGAACACACAGACAGATGCATGGACGAACGCGGTGACGGACGCGCGAACAGACGCACGCGCGGACGGGCGGATGGACGCATGCACGGTTACACAGACGGACGCATAGACGGACGGAAGCAGGAACGAATGGACCGACGAATGCTTCGCCGCACTCTCCATCATCCACTTCGTGGATATGCTGCCAATATTTTTTAGATGCGGAGCATCTAATACTCGAGGCTTGTAGTGCGGTGCCGTCCGCAAGCTTCCTCCTCCTTCTTCCACCATCTGTGCACCCCTTCTTCCTCTACACACCGCGCGCGCTTCACTCCTCCACCATCTGTGTACCCTTCCTCCTCTACACACCGCGTGCGCTTCTCCTCTTCACGAACATTCGCTAGCTGTATAATGTAGCGCGAATGCGCCGTCACGCTTCGAGAACATCGGCAGCTGACGCGCGCGCATGCGCCGTCGCGCTTCGAGAACATCGGCAGCTGACGCGCGCGCATGCGCCGTTGCGCTTCTCCCCCTTCTCGAACATTCGACAGCTGACGCGCGCATGCACCGTCACCCACCATCTGTGCCGCGCGCGCTTCTCCCCTTCGAGAACATTCTACAATTCTCCTGATTCTCCAGTGGACGCGCATGCGCCGTCGCGCTTCGAGAACATTCAACAGCTGACAGTGCATGCGCCGTCGCGCTGTATATATACTCAAGGTCGGCGCTCGCTCGCTCAGTTGCCGCTCGTCGGTTGGTTTGTACGGCGCGTCGACGTCCAAGGTCGCGGTGAAGTGAATTACAACGAATCCACAAACACAATGATCGACGTCCCTTCGACCAGCGCCGCCCTTTCCCATACGTGTGTACGTGTTCACTCATTTAACACCCCCTCCTACAACCACGTTAACCAATTTAGCCATCGACCCAAGTAAGTCGCAATTTAACACCCCATTTCACAACCACGTTAACCAATTTAGCCATCGACCCAAGTAAGTCGCACTTTAACACCCCGTTAACCAATTATATGCTCCGCATCCTCCTCAGTGTTCCCCCGAGGGAAGCTGCGGGCAATTTTTTTATCCCCCTTGATAATGACCCTGAAATGTTTACTAAACGATGAAAACGTCTCTCCTATTCGCACTTTTCGTGTTTTCAATGTTTTTTAAACTAGTTAACGATGCGAGTGAGCGAGCAAAACAAAATTAGCCGCGAGCTGCCGTACTACTTGCGGAGCAACGCGACAGTGCGGAAGACATGCTTGTATATCCTTCGCTCCAATGTCGAGATAAGTTGTCGCCGAGCATAGTAACATCCTGCTACCTCAACTGTGTGACCAAATGGCAACACAAGCATGGCGTGCCGTCAATCGTGTGCCGTCAAAGGTGCAGCAGAAATTTGGTCGCGTTGAAAATAAACATTTTTACAGAATCCGAACCCCAAGACGAGCTTGCAGCACTTTGAGCTAGAAATTTATTATGCCTACTGAAATAAATGCTACATAAAAACTTATTTCAACGTATGATTTCGCAATAGGTAGTTTCGTGGTAGGAGAAGAAAATTCACACACTGATGGGAAGGCAAAAATTCAATATACGCTCGTAATTTAAGCTTAGAAAACGATTAGTTTTGAAAGAATACTTTGAAGTAGAAGTGTGTCAAATGCGATAAACGTTCTGTTCTTGCAAAGCACAATATATTGAAATAAAGCATTGCATGCTCTCGGAAATATAATCAGGAAGACATATACAGAGAGCTACGCATAAAATATGCGGATGTGTACACCTGTTACTGACATATGGACACTTGCTACCCGAATTGGTTGGGAAAACGCGCCATACCATTCAATTCAACTATTAGATAAAAAACATTAAGTTGAGAATACCTTGAGGCCTAATGATCATAACGATGACGTTTGGCATACCTAAATATGCTTCTCGAATATTTTAAACATGTACACGATGGTTATGTAATTGCCTTGTTATCGGGCGATTTCGGGTGTCAACAAAATGATACTTTGTAGTTGCGGCCTTGTGACAGTCTAATGCAACATTGCTTCTGTGATACTCTATTGTAAGTTTTTATGTGGTTGCACAATAAAAAATTTATCAAGCTGATGTTCAAGGCAAAACAGCGCTAAATAAAAGCTTCAGAAAATATCGACCACTTAGAGTGTGAGCACTTTAGACGTCCACAGGCATACCTATGTACTAGAAACAGTGTAATTGAGCATTAAACATAAAACATTTATACAGACGAAAGCGTGCCATTACACTTTTTAGGCGTTATCAGAAGGAACTGAACTGTCCTTGATAAATGCAATTATTAAGCGTTGCTTCAAAAATTTTTATACACTGAGGTGTATATATGTTTATTTAAACTTTTATAAAATTATTTTATTGGGTGTTAGAGAATGTAATGTATTTTTCAGTAGAAAGACAAAAAAGCGAAGCTTGCATTATACCAGGAAAAACTTGAAACCGTAGAACTGGATTATTCTGGAGACTACTGTGGTTCCCTCTATGCTTTCTCTAGACCTTAGCTCTCTTTATCTTCTAGATCTTAACGCGTCACCTTAGCTCTCTTAGTTTTTTAGATCTTAACGCGTTGCCTTGCGTTCTCCACCTTATCACCTCCGAGACGTTTTCCAAGATAACTGCTAGGTAGCGGTCATGTCTCACGTGTGACATGACTTGATGCGCTCGTTCGCCTCCGCTGCACGCTCGAGGCATTCTAGCGCAGCGCCTCCAGAATACCATTCACCAATTTTCTTGCGCAGAACATCAACTAAAAGTTTTGTTCACTCTCTCCAAACGCAAGACTATCGCCTTTCGACGACATTTGCAGTGTAACATGCAAATGGGGGGCCAATTTTTTAATTGACAATTGGACAAGTATGGACGCTGAATCTTGAGCAACATTGGTGGGTGCTGCAAATGGGGGTTGCTGTTTGGGTTATTGGTTGGTGCCGTTTAGAGTACCCGGTACTGTTAAGGGTGGACAAACAGACATACAGACAGACAGACAGACAGACAGACAGACAGACAGACAGACAGACAGACAGACAGACAGACAGACAGACAACTTTGTTGAGGTCCCAATGGACTGGCCGTGAAGGACCTGCTGGGGCTCTCTGCTAGCCGCTGGCTAAGCCCACGTCAGAATCGGGAGGTCATCTATCTCCGCTGTTTCACGGGCCCTCTGGACAGCCGTTGGCTGGAGTTTCAGTGCAGTGCTTGCAATGGCGTCTTTGCAGTTCTCTTCGCTAGTGTTTGACGTGTCCCGTAACCTAGAACGCGGCCAGAGCATGTGCGCTAGAGTGCTACATGCATCTCCGCAATCATTTTTTATATATTTCATTCACAACGTTTTAGACTACTTCAACGAATTAATTTAAGCCTAAATAATCTGCTGTGATCTATAAGAGCCAAACAAAAATTTTATTAGCGGCTTCTGTGACAGCCAATTGGATAATCAGAAAGCAATCGCTTTCTTTGAATATTGGAATGATGGTGGCGGCGATGTCCCTTGACCTAGCACCCAGTACCTGCCTCTTAGGAAGGAAAATGTGACTTGAGATCAGCTGTTGAGCAATTGTTTCAAGGGGGGGGGGCGGACAGGCATGTCTGCACTCTCCCTCCGGTAATGCCCTTTTCACAGTATCAGAAATTAGGCTTGTTCTGTTTACCCTTAATGGTAAATCCGCTGTCGCTGCAGACAGGATCACTAATAGGCTCCTATGTAACCTTGACGATAAGGTCACTGAGATTCGTACAAAAGAGATTAATCACGTTTGGGTCACTATACAAGTTCCGATCGAGTGGCGTACCGCCACTGTAGTCGTACCATAAGCCAGGTAAGCTTCTTCATGTAGACAACCTGCTTCCGATTTCACTAACGTCGTGTCTGGCCAAGGTTGCAGAACGTGCGATTCATAATCAGGTCACAGAGTAAGTAGAATAACATGAACTCTTCAGACACAATCTCGCCTGGTTCTGGCGAGCGCTCTTCACACGCGATGATCTTCTGCCCGCTCAGCGGAATGTTTTCGATAATTAATTATACGCGTGATGTCAATGGGATCGTGGCGTTGGACCTTGCTAAAGCATGTGATACGGTTGCTCATGAGCACATCTTGAGAAAAAGATTTGATATGAGTTTAGGACGTGCATTTTATCAGTTCTCGCAATCTTCCTTTGTGGGGCGGAGAGCACGTCAGAGGTTTTGCTCAGTTTTGAGTGATGATTATGAGTTGAGAGGCATTGCCACGCCGCATGGATAGGTGTTGTCCTCTTGCTCTTCAGTATTGCTTTACACAAGCTGTCGGAACTGCCAGCGGGAGTGCCTGGCTTTGGGCATGCTATTTATGCAGACAATAATACCGTGTGGTGTAAGAGTAGCTCTCTGGGCACGCTTGAAGAGTCCCTGCAGGAAGCGCTGGATGTCAGGAAGCGCTTCTTTGAGCGTACGGGCCTCGCGCTTTGTCCGATGAAGTCGGAGCTTTCACTCTTTCGGAAGGTGGGCCAGGCTATGCCTCTGGATTCCTTACCGATGAAGCTGTGGTTTCGAGAAGGAACGGCATATAGGTGCGAGAGTGGATTATATGAAGATCCTTGGTCCGTGAACTGACGCAAGAGGCTGTAATGGAGGCGCCATTGAGTGACTGGGGGGTCAGGCGAACAAGAGCTTGCGGCTAAATTCTTGGATTACAAATAAACTAGGTGGTTTGAGAGAAGATCTGCTCCTACGACTTTTTTGATGCGTTATTTATTGGTCAGGTTATTTATACGTTTGTATATTTGCAATATACTGGGACATAAAAGAAAAGCATAATGCGCTCACCAGGGTCGGGTTCGAGAGGATTCTGGGAATTTCGCAGACTATACTAGCACTGAGCGGCTTGTGGAGTTTGCTCTGCACAACATGGTTGATGAGCTGATTGAAATGGACTTTGCGGCACAGGTGGCACGTCTGTTTAGCACCAAGGCTGGTTTGAGGATTTTGGATGAGGCTGGAATTGCGGCTTCTAGGGTAGCGGTGTTTAAAGGAGTGAAGTTAACACGTGACGAGTGGGAGGATATCACGGTGGATTCTGTTCCGCGCAACGTTCAACCGGTTCACCTTACAGGCTGCCATGTGGCTCGAGCTCTGGCTATTCTTCAAAAAGTACGTAGTGATACTAAAGGGGTGCTTTCTGTGAACGCTGCGCAGTACAATACGTGGTGGGACTTTAGGGCATCAGTCGGCAACGGTAAAAGGCAGCTGGTGTTCCGGGCCTCGGTCGTTACAGACCAGGTGACAATTGTAAATGAGGTTGCCATTGCGTTAACTCATCAGGCAGCAGTGGAGCCTTGTAGGATTTACTCGGATTGAAGATCGGCCAATCGGACCTCCTCTGGAGGTTTTATTTAGCAGCAGGCGGCTAGGCTCATTTGAAGTGGTTGCAGACAGGCGAGATGAGTTGGTGGTTACAATGTTCTTTTTTTTTCGTTTCCAGCGCACGTTGAGGGCATTAATGAGGTCAATCATAAAGCCAGCACTCACACACATTTACGTAAATGCACGAACTTTTTGGGGGATGGTGACGCGTCTGGGGGGGGGGGGCATTGACCTCAAAAAAGATCTTTTCACGACGTTGCATGAGATTACGTCTAGCTACAAGCTGAGTCGAAGATGTTTCTCCTTCCTTATTCTAGGCTCAATAAAGCCTAAACAATCACTTTTCGGCTCCTACAGACGGGTACATATCTATGCCCACGAACGTATCGTAGGATAGCGCGGCCCTTTCATGAAGGGTTTTCTTGTTGTGGCCTCGAGAGTTGCTCGCTAACCCACATTCTCCGGCAATGCCTTGCGAAGGTGGGCGCTGATTCATGTGACGAACACTCGTAGCGGCAAAAGTGTCACAGCCCGGACTTCAATCCACAATTTCTAGCCGTGCGGAAGGCGCTGGTCATCGCGGAATGTCTTCACCTTCCTGTGCCTACCTGGGTGGAGCCGCCAACTGGTTGAAGGGGGGTCTTAAGAATTCGTTTAAATAGTACCTGTGGTGTTTAAATGAAGTTGTAGTGGAGTGTGTATGTATTGGAATACGTAGAATTTGCCCACATTATTATTCGATGTATTTTGGTGACAAACTGAGAGAGTGTATTTGTCAAAGATGCTTAGATTTTCTGAAGTAAGATAATAAAATTGGAACACTGCAACGCTGATACTTTGTTTCTATTGATACAAAACTTATAATACTTAAAGTATGTGCAAAAATAATCGTTCACGTGGCCGCACAAAAAGGTAAAAAAAACAGCGTTCCAATAAAAAAAGTATTCTAGGCTTCGATGCACTTTAGTTATGAATAATAATTCAGAGAGCTGCAAGGTAAGCGCTCCAGTTTCAGTTCTTCAAGCAGTTTGAGACTTAGATGTCCACTGCTCGTGTTTGTAAATCAGCTTTGTAAAGTTGAATACAAAGGAATCATTTGCGCATTGCTTGCTCGTCGTCAGAAGCTTCATAACAAAGAGTAAAAAAATAATAAACATAACGTATAAGTGGCTGGGGGGGGTAGGAGCAGTC